>SKCR01028877.1:0-285574 GCA_019454045.1 Zanthoxylum bungeanum
GTTAAGACCAAATACACCTACCCTGATTCAGACTTCCATAGACACATAGTCATACTACCAATGGAATTCTGAGGGGTCTATCCAGAGCGAAGCTGTTTCAGTATCATCGGTAAACACAACCTCCTATCACACTTGCATAAGTATCCAATACTTAAATATATGAGAACTATGCCGTTATGCTCCCATAACGCGCACAAGTGCAATACTAGTCTATTCCGCATTATCGATGTCCAATCTCGATAATACTACGATTAGGGATATTTTAATGATTAAACCTTAGTGGATTAATAGTGTCACATATCTTATTAATCTGGAACTAATCATATGGACTTTTATCATTTATATATCCCGGTAATCCAATTACAAATGATAAAAGAGCAATTTCCTTTGTCACATAATTAATTTGTACAACAACACAATGTTCTGTACAAATAGTGATGCTATGGGTCATAATTGTCCAACAATCTCCCACTTGGCCTATAGCTAATCACTCAAGTGTCCTACACCTGAACTATGTACGGGTCGTTAAACTTCTGCTGAGAAACAGCTTTCGTCAGTGGATTTGCAAGGTTATCATCTGATGCGATTTATTTGATCATCACATCGCCACGATGTATGATCCGACGAATCAGATGAAATAGTTGAAGTATTTACTTGGATCGTTGATGAGACCATTAATTCTTTAGTCTGTGATGTAGCCTAGCTCAGCTGCTAACAGAACTACTCATAATCCAATTAGGATTATATAGATCCAAAGTGCTTCTATTGCTGCCTCAGCTGCAGCAATATTCCGCTTTTGTTGTTTATTCGGCAACAATATCTTTCTTGGAAGATTTCTAGCTTACTGTTCCGTTATTCAAACTATATGGTACCCTTATTGCGACTTACAGTCGTCTTTATCGTTTTGAAAACTTGCAACGGTGAACCCAGTCACTTCAAGTTCTCCACCTCCATAGCTTAAGAAAGCATCCTTAGATCATCTAAGATACTTAAGGATGTTCTCAACATCAATCCAATGATTATCACTTGGATTGGACCGATTGTGACTCCATATGCTCAAAGCCTATGAGACACCTGGTCAGGTATATCTTTTCAATATACGAGTTCTCGGAGAGTGCCAACAACTTTTAGATCTATCCCAGTAGATCCTTATTCCTAGAATAAAGGTTGTCTCTCCCAAGTAGTCTACGGAGAATTTTTCATGAAAGCCAAGCTTTCACCGATTGTAATATGGGAATGTCATTTCCATGAAATGATATATCATTATTATATAGGACAATCATTGTCAGTGCGCTCCCACTAACCTCCTTATATACACAAGAATCATCTTCGTTTTGAATTAAATCATATACCATTATGATTACATCAAAACGCTAGTTCCAAGAACGCAATGCTTGCTTCAATCCATAAATGGATCGAATTAACTTGCAAACCTTGTTTGCATGTTTTGGTACGACAAAACCGTTAGGATGTTGTAAACATCCTCCAAAAGGTTTTCGTTTAAGGAAAGCGGTCTTGACGTTCAGCTGTCATATTTCATAAATGTAACATGCAGCATTAGCAAGCATTATCCAAATGGATTTTTAACCATGGAAACGAGTTAAAAGGTTTCGTCGTAATCGACACAATGTTGATAACGATACCTTTTCACTACAAGCCTAGCTTTATACATTTGTTTGTTGCCATCCATGTATGTCTTTCTTGAAGACTCATTTAGTACCAATAGGCACAATGCCTTTCGGTACAACAACCAATATCCAAACTTGGTTGGTATATATGGAATCCATTTCGGGCATCATGGCACTTTGCCATAATAGGGAGTCGATACCTTGTATCACTTCCTCATACGTAGCCGATTCGTCTTCCTCAATAAGATTGACATCTTCATGAGGTGAGATCAGAAACCCATACCTCCCAGGTTGTTTTCTGACTCTCTTCGACTTGCGCAGTTCTTGTGTATTTGAAGATTGTGGTACAATTTCATCACTGATGAACTGTTTGTGTTCCATTAAGGAATTGGTGCCTGGAACAGTATTACTCCGATTTTCATCGAGTTTTACTTTCCTCTCACTTACCACTGCATATAGGTATTCCTTTTAGGAAAACCGCATGGAGAGCAACAATTAAATTGTTCTATTGTGAGTTGTATAAGTACTATACTTTGGTTACCCTAGGATAACCTACAAATAGGCACTTATCCGATTTGGGTTCTAGTTTGGTATCATCCAAACATATGCCTAACATTCCCAAATCTCCAGGAATGAGAAAACCCAGTTTCTTTCCTATTCATATCTAATATGAAGTCTGTCAAACAGATTTTCATGGAACCTTATTCAAAATTAGTGTTGCACTGTTAAATGCGTATCCCTAGAAGGAAAATGGTAGCTCAGAGCGACTCATAATTAACCTTACTATGTCCAATAAGGTTCGGTTTCTCTGCTCGGACACACCGTCAAATTGAGGTGTTCCGTGAAGGGTCCACATTGAAATAATACTATACTTTTCAAGTAATTGAGAAACTTATTGCTTAAGTATTTTCCACAATGGTCTAACTGTGGCGGTTTAAAACTTTAGCCGATCTGTCTGTCTACTTCGTGTCGAAACTCTTTGAATTTATCAAAAGTTTCTATTTTATGTTTCATAAGAAACACATAACCATAACGCGATGCCACATCCGTAAAGGTTACGAAGTATTCATATCCACCTCTAGCCTAGCTAGACATTGGCCCATTTACGTCACTATGAACGAGGGCTAACAGATCGGTGGCACTTGCACTTTTACCAAGTAAAAAGGTGTTTTAGGCATTTTGCCTAATAAACTAGATTCGTAGACTTCATTTGATTAGAATCAAATCTGTCCTAGTACCCACTCTTCGAAAGTGTGGATATACGAGTTTTGTTAATGTGTCCCAGACAACAATGCCAAAAATAAGTCTCATCTAATTTATTCAGTTTGAGCTATTTATTTGTCATGTTATACTTTTGAGATTCATTTATATTCAAAATATAAATATTGTTATTCACATCTAATGTGTTTATCTCAATATCATCTTTATAAAATAAAACACTTAGTGTTCTAGAATATAAAGGTATACCCGCAACGGGTTAAACTTAGATATAGAGATAATGTTTCTAGTCAAACTAAGTACATTATAACAGTTTCCTAATTTAAGTACATACCCAAATGGTAGTTCCTAAACTTAGGTTTCTACGGTTAAAACAGCGACTATCGTCCCGTTTCCGACTCGCAGGTTGATCTCAACTGAAGTCAGTCTCCTGCTTATCAGCAGATTCTGCACATCAGTACATATATATGTACAACACTTAGTATCAAAAATCCAATTTTGAAACTAATAGTGAACATGTTTATGACAAACATACTTGAAGCCGGAGCCTTGCCCCTCTTCACTTCCTTCATGTCTGCCTTGTCCATACAGCAGTCACACTTCTAGTGACCCCGTTTGCCACAGTTTAGGTAGACATCTTGGGATATGTCATTTGTCTTCCCAGAAGACTGTGATGATTTTGCCTTTGCCCCATTTTAGAAGATCTGGCTCTGCTTCCTTAAGCATAGCCAGTAACTCTCCAAGAGTTTTCTCTTGGTTCATAATGAACCTGCCCCAGCTTTCGGGTAGAGACTATAAGATCAAATCTTTGGTAGTCTCGGCCACGTAGGTAATGTCCAGCTAACCTAGTTGATCGATGTCAGAAATCATCTGCGACACCTAGTGCTCGATAGATGTACCCTTTGACATACGTGAGCGTAAGAGCTTCTTTTGCAATTTATACTTCTAAGATCTAAGAATAGATCTATGAAGATCTTTAATTTCATCATCATGGTACAAGGATCCAATTAATTTTGACGACGGAATTTAAAGAGTCATTGCGGTAAGCATAAAGGACTGAGCATTAAAGTTATCATTACATGAATCTTCCAAAGATCGTGTTCTACTATTTGCTCAACTCCGAGCTTAGGCCCGAGATGTTTCTCTATCAAATAAAGTAACTCCTCAGTTTCCAAGACTATCCTAAGGTATTATTCCCAATTTGAAAATTAAAGCCGCTTAAAGACATTTTCCCCAAGATTATGTTCTAAACACTAATCTTTCAGTTATCTTGATTGCTATAGTCCAACTATCCAATCAACGATTTCGGGTACAATTAAATATAATGATTACTATAGTTTAACTATATAATCAACTAATAATTTGATTTGGTTAAATTCAAATATATTGATTACTATAATCCAATTATATAATCAACTATAACTTGAAGTAGTTTGAATACAGTCCAACTGTTTAATTTAAAACAACAATTAAATATTAGTCCAACTAATATATTTATTAATTTATGACGAAAAATTGAAATGAGTCCAACTAATATTAGTCCAACAATTAAATATTAGTCCAACTAATATTAGTCCAACAAGTATCTAAACGAAATTGCAAATTTAATACTTGTCTCCCACTATTTTTCGGCGAGCCTCTAACCCTCTGTTGAGTACTCGGGAAACCTAGTTTCCTAGTGGGCTAGGATCCCGTTAAATAACACACAACCTTGACTTTGGCCAACAAGCTGTATGATATTTAACTAGGTAGATCTCTAAGATCAATTGGATCTCATCCGATTCCTAGATCCAGTAGGTGGACATCCAAGTCCGAAACATATATCTAATATATGCCAATATATCCAATATATTCCCTAACATTTTTCCTCTGAATCAACTAAGCCTTGGCTTTGGCACAACAAGCTTAATGATTCCAGTTAAGCGGGACTCATTGACTTTGGAAAGCTTCGTAATCGATGTCGATGGACAAGAAGTGATCTTGACTTTGGCCAACAAATCACAACTTGGACAAGACATGCAATATGGAACAAAGCCTTCATGATTCAAACACATCCGCAATGGACAAAGGTCTTGACTTTGGCCAACAAACCAGTGCCAATCTTGGATCTTGAGAGAGAATCACTCAATGGAAGGAAAACGCTTAATATTTGTTGAGGGTTTTTCGCGTAATTGGCAACCAATTAATTATCTTTGATTAGGTCTCATCATACACCCTTAAACATGCATTCTAAAAGCATAATAAGGCGCGATAAATAAATTAATAATGATATGTGGATGGATATTTAAAATATTTTGTTCCTAGAACAAATCTCTCAATTTCCTCTCTCCCGCTAGCACTAATCTTACTTCTACCCAATTACATAACACTTCTAAAGAAACCTCATTTACATTGAGGGGAATAGGTGAGAAGAGAAATAAAAATAGTCAATAGGTAATAGGCTGGACACGCAGGTCCAATTTAATAAATTCTAAATTTTTTACAATAATTTCCAAAATTTCCCTCACCCATCTAATATCCATCTGATATACATTATTCATACATCACATCCATGTATTCACAAAAAAACATGTTATCAATCAATCTAATCCAATTAATTAATCTTTAATTAATGAGCATCCAATGTTCAAACAACAATTTGATTTGCGCGAGTCCAACTCGTTTTAAGAATAAGTACTCAAAGTACGAATTCTTGAATTATATCAAACTACAATATTAAATCCAATTTAATTTGTATTCAATACTAATTCTTTATTTAATTCCAAATTAAATAATTACACTTTATTAATGAGCCTTTGCGACTTAGATTCTAAATCTAATCTTAATGGGTCTCAAAGCCCAATTAACATCCAATGTCAATTTAATTAAAGTCCAATGGGCTTTCAATTAATTTATAAGGCATGGACTTTGGCAACCAAAACCCAATAAGGAATCACCCTTTTCCAAAAATCAATTTAGTCCCATTAGGCCCAATTTAAAATTTTAAAAGGCCCAATATATTATATTTGGACTTTATGGAAATAGTTTTAGGCCCAATTGGATCCAACCAATTGACCTAAACCAAACTTGGCCCAACCAAGCCCATTAAGCCCAAATACAACATTTTTAGCCAAATTCCAAATTAAGCCCAACTAATTAAAGTCCAATATTCCAAATATCATAATTTAATCAATTAAAGTGTATTAGCCATAATTAATTATTCAAATCAACATTTCCAAAATACCAATTTACACAATTAATCATGCTTTAATTAATCAACTTATGTCCAACACAAATTGAAGCAAAATCAATCCTAACATGCTTCCTAAGCTCTCGGCAATATGGTGATTTTTATATCAATTTTGATTTCAATCCAATTAAATCACAAACTAATATATCCCATGCATTTTAAACATATCCAATTGTCTAAAATTCAAAAATCACCAAGAGCTAGGGTTCTATACCATTCGGCCAAGGCATACAAATTGGGGAAAATTAATCCTATCAAATTTTCACAATTCCAACAATGTATAAATCCAATTTAACATCATTCAACCTCAACCAAATCACCAATTTGTAGAAATCATGCTCAAATAACAAAATCCCAAATTAAAGTTTATGAACCCTAAGTAATTTTCATGCTTAATAACCGCTCTGATACCATTGTTGGGTTTTCTAGGTCAAACCAAGATCAATTAAGCCAATGAAATGTGTGAATACTCAAAGTAAGATGGCGGAAATACTCACTTTGATCGGCTAAGTGGATGTGTAGACAACAAAAATTTCTGCTCCTTGAGTTTCGGCCAAGCCCTCATTGTGTTGATCTTCAAGCTCCAAGCTTTGTGTGTTGATTCCAAGCTCAAGGATTGGTTTCCCTATCACCTTTGAATGACTACTTGGATGTGCTAGCATTCATGATTTTTGAATAAAAAATCAAAGAGAATGAACCCTAGGTTCACGCCCAACTTGAGAGAAAAAGCAAGGCCATTTTCGGCCAAGCCAAATGGGAGAGGAAGAAGATGAAGTTCACGCCCAAGGCATGAATTGGGAGAGAGAGAGTTGTTTTGTGTGTTGTATAATTGATTTCAAAAAACAATTATCATATACCAAAACCAAACTTTTGATATTAGTCATTCCAAAATGACAAAGAGTGTTTTTCAAGTTACCATCAAATCCAACTACTTCCATCAACAAAAAGGTGATGAGATAGACTAGGTGATGTGACTTGTGCGGGCCCCACTTTAATTCAAAATCCGAATGGGCCGGCAAACACTTTCCGGGCTCGGGTTCGTTAATTCCGAATTAACAAATTTTCTGTTGCGACGTAATTAAATCAAATTTAATAAAATAATTATGCCTAGCAAAATTACTATTCACGTCGCTCGCGAATTAATTCTAAATTAACTCGTTCGCCCGAATTAAAATCTAATTTTAATTCCGCGTCGAAATCTAATTTCGTTTAATATATCGAATATATCATTTTATCGATTAATTCCAAATTAATCGTTCTCTCTCTTCAAATAGTATTTTATCCCAGATAAAATTTCTCCGTAATTAATCATAGATTAACTTTCTCTCTCTACTAATTAATCCCAGATTAATTATGTTCGAGTCATACGTCATCGGTGAATCTTCGGGGAAGCGACCCATGAGATCCCTAGATATGTTGGCAGTAAATCCGGTCATCGGAATATCTGAATACGTGCGTACCCTGTACCACGTTCTTACCGATTTACAAGACATGGTTGGCTTCTAGCAAAGCACCGTGCCTACCCAATTCTCCAGAAATATTCTTAATGGAATATATAATCTATATCAGGCGTAGTTGTAGGACACAGAAACTGGGCGACACATGTTGTTCTAGACTCATGGCCTAGTTGGGAGTACGGAGTAGCCCACATGGGACTAAACCGAGAATAAAGGAGACACCACCCGATGTGAACCGGGAAATGATTTAAGGTCGCACTCACCCCTCGCAAGGGAAGACCTCAAACCGTTGGGTTCGGAATGGTCCCTTACTTATGTCGTTTGTAATGAATGGATTTGTGCAATATTAACCAAGTCTACTCAACATACATATTGGTCAAAGTAGTCTAAATTCTTATAAAGCCTAAATCTAGGTTCGCATGCTTCAAAAGTAAACTTTCACGGAAAACACATGATATCACACAATAAGCATGTTGAATAAATACGACTTAAACATAATCAAACTCCTATTGCGAAATAAAATAATTAAATCATGCTAAAAATAAAACAACTTTCTGATGGCCTAATCATGCTCGAATACAAGTTTGGATGAAATAAAATACGTGAATCCTTCAAGTGGTACGGGGTATTGTATCCCGAGTGCAAACCATAATACCGTCCATTCGGATTCGGCTATGGAATTTATGTCCGGGTTTCCATCCAATATACCACAAGAAGGAACACATATTACATTCACCCGAAATCACCTCATATACTAATTAACAAAACTCATGTGAAATAAAGTAAATTACATACTTCCTAAACTATTAATTCATACGATAATTAAATAACATGTTAAACTAATTGCATGTTAAACTAATATAAATAACATATTTCCTAAGTCATCATTTCATGCGAAGAAATTCAATAACATGCTTTCTAACTTACTAATTCATGCGAATAAAATAAATAACTTGCGCCCTCAGGTCTAACCTTTTGTGTCGTCTCTCGGAAGTGTGTTATACGGCCGTCGGAAGGGCTAAAACTCCGTGACTTCTCCGTTTCGCTGATTCGACGTTTTCCCTCGCTATTTCGCTATTTTGCTCGCCGTTTTCAATTCGTTTCGTGGTGTTTCAGGTCACAACACTTAGCTTACTGGTTGGCAGTGAATTAGGGACTGCTTTGGTGGTTTTTTGAGGGCAGTGGGCTGCTGTTTTTATGCGGTTATTCAAGGATTTCCAAGTGTAGATTTTTGCTCACTGTTTTGACGATTTTGGCCACTGTTTTGGGTGCGATTATGCGGTTTTACTGGCAGTGCAGTGAAGGGTATTTTGGCGTGAGCAGTGGGGGATTTAGGGGGGCTGTGTGCGCTGATTTGAGGGGGCAGTGAAGGTTAAGTGGTGTGAGCAGTGAACGTGAATGGGGCTGCAGTTTGAAGGGATTTTGGCGTGAATGAGACTGCAGTAAGAGGGCAATATTTGCGTGAATATGAGGGGCCGAATGAGGTTATTTGTGGCGTGTTAGGGGCTGTATAATGAAGGCAGAATGGCGTGGGCAGAAGCTTGTCTTCAATGGGTGTTTGGCGTGACTTGAGAGGGCTTCACGTGAGTTTAGCTTTGTGGGCAGTTTTGGTACGTGAAATTGGCTAGCTGTCGTGAGATAGTAGAAGCGTGAAGATGAGGGGCTGAAGTGAGGTAGTAGGTGCGTGAAGATGAGGGGCTGATTGGAGGCAGTAGATGCGTTAACAATAGGGCTGTGATGGATGGCTGACTTGGGCGTGAGGATGGGCAGTGAAGGAGAGGACTTTGGGCGTGTGTTGTAGGGGAAATAAGGGGCTGGTTTATGATCTCCAAATGCTAAGTGTATGCTCAATATGTGCTGGGTCCATTGAAGTGAATGAATGGTGGTTTATATAGGCAAATGAAGGTGTATTAATTAGGTAGGCCAAGTGATGTTGAAGGGCATTTAATTGGGTGATTTACTTTGTTGACAAGGAAGGAAAGGTGATGGATTATTGTGTTGAAAATGGATAAAAGGAGATCATTTGGTCATAGGCGTGGGGTTTGGGTTTAAATGGTGTGGGGTTGGTTTAATTAATTGCTTGGAAAGTTTGTGGAAAATGGAGATCAAGGTAAAAGTGAGGTGGGAAAGTTGTTTTGGTTTGTTTAATGAAAAGGAAGTGGTAGCATGCATGGTTGAATTTGGACGTGAGGTAGAGATTGGTAAGTGGGGGGAAATTGCTTAGGTTGTCTTCTAGTGTTTGGTTTGTGTTTTATATTTAATGCTGAATTTGTGTGTGTGTGAAGTGGGCGTGAGGTGTTGACGTGTGGGGCTTGTTGGTTAAATGGTGGGGTTTGTTTAATTAAATGGTTTGGAAAATAAAGGGTAGGGTAGATGAATAGAATTTGTTGCATGGCTTTGCATGGTTCACGTGAAAGGTGGCAAAAGGGGCTTAGGGTTTGCATGGAAGTTGAAGGGACACATGCATGAAAAGTTAGAGAGGGAGGATAGGCGTGAGAAAGAGCGAGGATAGAGTTTTGGGCGGAGGATAATTTTGAAACGGAAATCCGACAAACAATCCCGAAGCTAAACGAGCGAACCAAATCCAACAAAACGTCAATTCTTGACTTTTCCCTTCCGATGACCATTGTCCACGACTTAAAAGGTAGTGCCTCCGTACGAGGCTCATCATCGGGCTGGTATGCAAAAATGCAATGCCTATAGTAGTATACGTAGTATTGTGTATTGTGATCCAGTATCGAATGTCACATGCTAGGCCTGGGGCTGGAATTGTGTCTGCCCCGTACGAAGCATATATCGGATCTCTGGTAACTAGTCTCTATAATCGGATAAACATGACCTAGTCATATTATCCTGATGACTGCAGTACTAAAGGGTACTAGTTCCGTATCCTGCGTGATCATCATCTCCATATGACTGGAGTGATACTTCCATCTTGACATCACACCCAATACACTACGATTCTCAATATACCCAGAAGAGGCGTACACAGAACCTGTTAAAGCCCTGGACGACCAAAACCAAAGTATATTGATTGTCGCAAGTATTAGCGATGCATGTCTCAGGTTAAGACCAAATACACATACCCTGATTCGGATTTCCATAGACACATAGTCATACTACCAATGGAATTCCGAGGGGTCTATCCAGAGCGAAGCTGTTTCCGTACCATCGGTAAACACACTCTTCTATCACACTTTCATAAGTATCCAATACTTAAATATATGAGAACTATGCCTTTATGCTCCCATAACGCGCACAAGTGCAATACTAGTCTATTCCGCATTATCGATGTCCAATCTCGATAATACTACGGCTATTGATATTTTACTGATTAAACCTTAGTGGATTAATACTGTCTCATATCTTATTAATTCGGAACTAATCATATGGACTTTTATCATTTATATATCCCGGTAATCTAATTACAAATGATAAAAGAGCAATTTCTTCTGTCACATAGTTAATTTGTACAACAACACAATGTTCTGTACAAATAGTGATGCTATGGGTCATAATTGTCCAACATGATTATATCAAACATCCTTGAATAATTCAAAGACTCACAATGAATTTTAAAATTATAGTTTTCAACACTTCAAATAGAATATCTTTGAACTATTCAAAATATTCTATCCGCGTTTCATCAAAAATATATTGAAAGTTCTCGAACCATTCAAGACGTTCAATATATATACTTTTAAAAACACGTAACTAAATCATGACAACTCGTTAACTAAGTTACGAAGTAAAGAAAACTATCCAAGGCAATTTCTAATTCATTAAACTACATACATCCAATGTATTAGTTTAATAAATCTATGGTCCAATAACGATCATTGGATAAATGAGATTTAATCATATCCTGAATACAATATCATTAAATTGGATAAGGATATATGGTGTGATCTTATATCAGACCATCATTTACCATACGGAATAAGCATATAATACTTATGTGATAAAAATCTCATAAAGCACTGTTCTAAGTTATTAGTTAACGAGTATTTTTCTTAATGATTATCTTTTCATCAATGACACTACTAGTCATATTAAAATATGTAATAATTGTTTATAAAGAACAAGTAACTATCCAATAGTCACAAGTCTGATATCAAATATCAAAACAATAATTAACATATTTTAAATAACTAAATGAGAGATCTGTTATCCAATACCTACAGTTGTCGTATTGTGAGTATCGTATTCTCTACACACAACTATACACATGTAACATCCCAGATTTTCAGAACAGTTCTGGTAGGTTCCCGGAGTGAAGTTATGGTCTCGGAACAGGATGATAATAAAGAATAAGAGTTCAAGCGATGATATATGGATCAGAATAATATAAAGTGAAGATTTATCGCGTTAGAAGACGCGTCGTCTCAAAAATCAGTTACACAATTTTTATTATGCGCGTAAAGTTTGCCGTTTCGGTAACGAAAATAGTAAACGAACTTCGATTGAGTTGATTCTTAAATCATCGGACTCGTTTTTCTGAGACGAACAATTTTTGTGTTGAACATTTCGAAAATCACATCAGAAGGGCTTCAAAATAGCTGATTTCTGAAATTACCCTTCTAAGTGTGGGCAATGTAGTAATTTCTGTTAGAGTATCACTATATGTTACTGTTCATCTTTACCAAAAAAAAAGAAAAAACAAAGAAGAAATACGTGAGAGAGAGGGAGAAGAGAGAGAAAAGAGAGGTGTGGTCGGCGCACGGCCAATCGGACACCCCTAGCGGTGCGCGCCGGCTTCGTCCAGTGCAGGCCGGCCATGTGGTGGCCTGCGATTCCTCAATAGGCGGCCGGAACGGCGAGAAAAAGAGAGAGACACACGCGAGCTTGGGTTTCCCGATCCCGGCTCGTCGCTTCGTCTCACGGCCCGAGCCACCAGCCAAATCAAAGCCCTCGACGAGTACTACGAGATGATGTTGATGATTTCTCCGATCCATGCCCGGAATCACATGAAATGAGGAGGTAAGCCGCATATGTACAGTAACCTCGACATGAAATGTAGCTCCGATCGGAATTTCATCGATTCCAGCGCGTTCGTGGGATCGTTTGGAGTCCATATATGGCCTCGAAATCTTGGTAAAAGATGTTGGTAAAAAGTCGCTAATTTTACGTTTTTCGCTAAATATTCGGATGTTTCCAGTAGCTTCGTAGAGTAGCATAGTGTTATAAATTGAGTTGTTTGAGCTTTAATATGTTGAATATGTGATTTTCGTAGAATCCGAGTGAGAACAGATTAGATTAGATCGATCCAGTAGATAAAGCGGGTTTCTCGCTCGACTGAGCGTTGATGACTGTAACTATGGATACGATATAAATATGATATTGCGAGAGTAATTGAGTAATTCCAGAAGGTTCAGGATTCTTTCGCAGTGTTTGTGGAAACTTTTCCGCAAGATTTTCCACAAACGCGTAAAATGAGAATCTAAGCCATCTAGCTAGTTTAGTATAGTATATAAAGATATAATAGAATAATGAAGCTTAAACCGTAGAATCAGAGAGAATTCGTGTATTCCGGAAAGGTCCGGGAGTTTATTATAGATAAGTAGAAAGTTCCGCAAATAGCGGTTCTGATCATGTTTTGTTATTTGTTTTGACAGATTGGACCATGATTATGAGTGCATGCCAAGTCAGGTAAGTAATCCATGCGATGAATACTTGTGACATGTGTTCTGTTTGAATTTAGATAATAAAGAAATTTTATAAGTATATGTATAACCATATAACAAATATATATATGCAAGTAAGATACTAGCTAGCCTGAGGTTAAAAGTATAATAATGATAGAGTATATGTGTATGTGTATATATGTAAATGAGATGTTGAGCACCAGACTTGAGCATGAGAAAGTATATGTGAGTACTTGTGGTGTATGGATATGTATATTTGGTAAGGAGACGTACATGTTATGATGTATATAAGTGTATGCATTAGATGGTTGTATATGTATTCAAATGATTAAGTTGCATAAGAAATGGCTATATTGCATAAAGATGATTAATGAATATATGCATTAATATCTCCCACTACTTTATGTATGATAGTACGCATGCATATGTGTAAACATGTGAAACAGAGTATGTATGTATAAGCAAAATGTTGTGTGTATTGAAGTACAAAAAGCATGTAGTATGCATGGAGAAATAAGTAAGCATGTATTTAGTATGTATGTATATTGTATACAAGTATTTGGATGCATGTTTAAATGAGCATAGAGTTATGATATAGAATGGAATGATTAATTCTGAATTATACAAGTCGGATAAACGATTAAGATAAGACTTAGTAAATGTTGTTTTTAGAACTTGAACACAAGATGATAGACCAGACAGTGGTAAGAATAAATACATGGTAAGTTAAGCTAAAAGTTAAGGAAGTTAGAAAATTTCAGAATTAAGATAAGTAATCAAGGGCAAAGCAAAGATAATAAATAAAACGGAATTGGCATAAGTAAATACAAACTTGAGGTATAGATCAGTCATTAGTAAGATTTCACGATAAATTTTAGTATACGAGTTATGAGTAAAGAAAGATAATTAACTTATCAATCTGAGGATTTCTTTTCCAAATGTGATTAAAATAATTATATAAGTTAAGTTTTAAATATTATTGGAAGTTTTTATTATTAGAATGCATGCATGGTTACTTACTGAGTCTTATGACTCACACCACAATAGTTTGTTAGTTTTACAAGTTAGTAGCAGTCATACTGAGCCAGCAGGACATCATTGAAGACTTTGAAAACAGTGGATCGCCCAAATTGCAGTCAAGAGAGTCATTGAATCCTAGGTCAAGTTATGGGTTCTCACGACCCCTTGCATTTGTATTTGTACTTATATTGCATATGTAAAGGATTATATAATAGTATAGTATTATTTTGAGATCTGGCCGGAGGCCAAGTGATTTGCATTTTTTTTTATTGAGTTCTGGCCTGAGGCCAAGATAATGGTTGCATATATTTTGAGTTTTCATAAACAGGTTGTCTCAGGGTGCTGGCTATAAAGCCAGGTTGCATGATGTTCTGCATACATCATGCCAAAATTTTCGTCAGAAGCAGAGGCTTATGGAGGCAGGATTAGTCTGTCTCATGCCGGTAATATTCTGGCTTAGGCAGGATGTTACATCACATCTCTTATCTTCAGCTTTATAATTTGGCTTCAATTATTCACAACAATTGCAAATAATTGATTAGAAAATTGTGTCAAACACGTGACTTCTAAAAGTCACTAAAGACAAGAAACGTCATTATAAGATAAACAAATACCTAATGGAGTTTTCTTAATGCCAGTCAAGAATCTCGAGACATGAACTAATTCACGTCAATTCTTACCACACAAGAAACTATTCTCTCTAGACAATTATATCCTAAAATAAATATCTATTTAGATTATTTATCGTGACTTAGTAACTAAGTCACTAACCATCTTGATATTCAAGAAAATCGGAACAACAGTTCCCTATGGTTTAGACTAATCTAACAATATCCAAGTCTACTAACATTCTAGAACATATTCTAGAAAAAACGCAACCATAAGTGAAGTCAGAAAACATATTCAAATAATATGCATGCAGTGGATTAAAAGTTTAGTTCTATCAACACTATAGAATAAAGGAAAACATTAGCAGAATTTTTCATAAAATTACACACTGCCTTAGTTATAGATTTTTAACCCAGTAGTATCTCCCACTACTTTATGTAATACTATAATCCCCAATGGAAAACGGGAATTCAATAATTAAATCGAATTCCTTAGTGAGAAGTGGACCCCATGAATATATTTTGACTCACAGTTTTGGCATGATCTCGCCTACGTATATTCATTAGGTAGACAACTCATTATCAATCACACTCACGGTGACTCCTGATTTTGGTGATGATCGTTTCTCGTTATGACAGCTTTGGCACGTTCACAAGGAGGCGCATCAAGGCTTCACTTGCCAATGACAAACTCAAGCTACCGATGTAGTCCTGACAACTTTGGCACGTTCATGATTTCCACTTTCACTTGGATAAAATTCTATCAACTACACCCTCACTGCTTTGGCACTTTCTCGGATGCAGCCATAAAAAGATACCCATAAACCGTATTGACAAGACGGACCAAGAAACATGCATCAAATACATATCACTTTACTGCTTTATTTAAGCGGGGATATTCCTCAAGAAAGCATTACTCTACATCAAATGCAGAAATTAATCTAGATCAACTTCTAAATAGTTCAATTCTACCTTAGAAAACATAACTTAACTTAACGATTAAGTTTCTGTTACGTTTCCCGTTAGCGTAGAACCGAAAAGTCAAGAAATATCTAAATTACATGCATGTGCAAACATCAAAATTGGATTATATATCATATATAAAGCATGACTAATGTAATGGATGAAGGATCAGACCTGCTCTGATACCATTTTTATTGGGATTTTGGCACGGGCGCAGCGGAAGCTCGCGGTTCGGGTGAAATCATAATTTTAAAACTTTTTAAATTACCGAATAAATTATTCAATATCCAATATAAGTAATTCATTCATATTTCACCTAAACATATTTATTCGATATCAAATAACAACATAAATAGTTAAGAAACATCACAAAACTTTTACGAAATATTTTTCCACAAAATGGCATAAAATGCGTTTTTATCCGAACCGACCAACCAACACACATGGGGGCTGCCCAGGTCAGCTACAATAGTTCTTGGGCAGTTCATGGGCTGCCCAAACAGTGGCCAATTCACTGTTTGGATAGCAGACATCTGGTAAGCCCGAAACTCACCCGGTAACGTCGTTTTTCGCTGTTTTCGGATATTTCAACTCCGAAACAATTTCAGGAAATTATTCCAATGCCCAAAATACATCCAATACATTTATACAACATACTTTTCATCACCAAAAATATAGAATTTCCAGATCTGATTTTTGTAACAAAATTATCATTTTCATGCTATAAATCCAATTTTCTCAATATCAATCATATTAATACTAACACCAACCAAAGCCACCACCTATGAAGAACTCAAGAACAACTCTAGGAGTTACAAGAGTGGTCATAACACTCTAGAATGGCAACAAGTCATCAAATGACAAAATTGAATCAATATTACACTAATATCATCCAATCAAACTTCACACATGCATCTAGCCTCCAAATCCATCCTCCAAATCAAAAAGGCCCAAAATATAAGAAAGGAATAAACCCTAGAACATTTCTAGATACTCAAGAACAAGAAACAAATTTTCTAAGTATAAGATTATTGAAGATTACCTCAAAATCTTGAAATTTCCTAAAATTTGTTTCTTGAATTTATTCACTTTCTTCCCTTGTTTCTTCAAGAAAAATTTGAGAGCTTTTTATGGAGATGGGTTCGACCATGTAGTCTTAAAAATGAAGAAAACAAAAATTTTCAACTTTAAATACAAGGGTAAACCGACTTAGGGAAGTAAAGAAGGGCAATTTGGTCATTTGGCCATTTTTTTAATATAATTAAATGATAATAACCTTTAAGTTAACAAATCCAATTTGTAAACTTTAAGCTTAATAAAATCATGCCACATGTAACCAATAATAATCAAACATATTGCATAACAATTATGTAATATTGAAATAATTTAATTATCTAGATATTTAACATTTAAACATCTAAATAATTAATTAATGCGATTATTATTATTTATGTATTTTTATTTACATTAAATAACAAATACATATATTAATTGCATGTGTCAAAATCTCATTTGACAAATAATTAATATGTATCAAATCAAATTTTGTATCAAATACAAATACACATTAATTATCAGTTGACCGAAATGCCCATAATGTATGTATTTTCGTTTAACTGTTTAAACGACTCGAATTATCTCATTTAATCCGGTGAAGTATTATGAATAATCTATATTATTCATAACGCGTTGTCCAAGTGCTCAACGAGTACATTTCATATTGTGGGACTCTTTAAGTTTAGGTTTATCCATCATGAAATCAAATTTCGTGTCCATAATTCACCTACTCGTACATTATGACGACCACGGATAATCTCGCTAAACTATGCAAGTCGAGGTCATTGCATACATATAATCCATTCGTCACAGGCTATCCATATTATACCCGGGATATAGATTAGATCATCAAATCCTTATGGTATAATATAGTCGACTTTAAAATTTACAATCTCTAAATAACACTCGGAACTCACTTCCGAAGTTATACCACGGCCATGGATTTACTAGATTGCAAACACGTGTACGATACCTATGCCATGTACATAGGACTGACGAATTCTATCTTGATACGCAATGGATATCATGAGCATCAGTCCACACCCAACGAACAGGTGGAGGTTTGATCTAAATAGATCGGTGACGTGACTGTCATCAAAGTGTGGAGGATAACTCATACATCCACTATGGTATCTCAAGTCGAAGGACCACTATGCTCGCTCAACTCAAGAAGATTCCTATTGACGTTAGTGTACCATCTATTAGGAAATCTTCAGTGAGTCATTCAGTGTTTATCACATAAACACCTATATATTTGTACGAGTCTCCCAAGACTCATGGTTCATTGGGATAAACCATCGGACCAAGTCATGATAAACGACATGTACTGGTCTCAGTGGATTTTACTAACCGACCCGTGTTAGTAAATCTTGACCAGGAATTTTATTTAAGGATATACAACTTATAGTGACGCTTCCCAATGTCAATTACAAACTATGTTGTGACTGCGCACTACATTTTTAATCATAGGGTCTTTGTCTAATATACACGTATCACTAAATCATATTTAGTTTCAATCTAATCATAATTAGATATCTAATCGTAATTAGATCGAATTTGTATATAAAAGACAAGAGGTGCTACCATTAAATAAGTAATATTATGGAAAAATGAATTGTTTGTATTCATGAATCGGACATAAATACAATCCGAATTGGCACTCCGAGCACCAACCCTAAAACATATCACATCGTACATATAATTTGTATGGTTGACAAGACATACATCACCATTACAATCCTCAAAAGGTTCATGACTAATTATAAGCTTACATACGTATTCTCATTACGAGCATAATCTTTTATATCAACCAATACATCCACTGTCACGGCCAGAAGTGACACATAATCGTAGTTCTCTTATGATGTTGATAGTCTAAAATATGTCAATCTGTGTTGTTATTCAAAATAGAAAACGTTAAAACGATCTCTTTCAAAAACTATTTCAAAAATACATTTGAAAAACTCTTTTACTGTAAACAAAATCAGTTTCAAAATCCATTATCGTAGAACCATATCGAGCATCCAGCATAACTGAACTGGACGAAACATAAACAAGCGCTCAATGCCCAAATCGCGCACACAGATCGGATAATAAACGAAACGATCCTCTGTCAATAGAGGGCCGGGTGGGCCCACTGTAGTTGGTCAAACCCCTATACAAGCATCACAGAGGGTCAGTAATCGACACAATGTTGATAACGATACCTTTTCGCTACAAGCCTAGCTTTGTACGTTTGTATGTTGCCATCCATGTTTGTCTTCCTTGAAGACTTATACAGTACCAATAGGCACAATGCCTTCCGGTACAACAACCAGTGTCCAAACATGGTTGGTATACATGGAATCCATTTCGGACATCATGGCACTTTTCCATAATAGGGAGTCGATACCTTGTATCACTTCCTCATACGAAGTCGGTTCGTATTCCTCAATAAGATCGACATCTACATGAGGTGAGATCAGAAACCCATACCTCCCAGGTTGTTTCCTGACTCTCTCCGACTTACGCGGTTCTTGTGTATTCGAAGATTGTGATACAGTTTCATCCCTGATGAAATGTTTGTGTTCCATTAAGGACTCAGTGTCTGGAACAGTATTACTCCGATTTTCATCGAGTTTTACTTTCCTCCCACTTACCACTGCATATAGGTATTCCTCTTAGGAAAACCGCATGGCGAGCAACAATTAATTGTTCTCTTGTGAGTTGTATAAGTACTATACTTTGGTTACCCTAGGATAACCTACAAATTATGCACTTATCCGATTTGGGTTCTAGTTTGGTATCATCCAAACATATGCCTAGCATTCCCAAATCTTCAGGAATGAGAAAACCTGGTTTCTTTCCTTTTTATATCTAATATGAAATATGTCTAACAGATTTTTATGGAACCTTATTCAAAATAAGTTTTGCACTGTTAAATGTGTATCCCTTGAAGGAAAATGGTAGCTCAGAGCGACTCATAATTAACCTTTCTATGTCCAACAAGGTTCAGTTTCTCAGTTCGGACACATCGTCAAATTGAGGTGTTCCGTGAAGAGTCCACATTGAAAGAATACTATACTCTTTCAAGTAATTGAGAAACTTATTGCTTAATTATTTTCCAATACGGTCTAACCGTGACGGTTTAATACTTTAGCCGATCTGTCTGTCTACTTCGTGTCGAAACTCTTTGAATTTATCAAAAGTTTCTGATTCGTGTTTCAAAATAAACACATAACCATAACGCGATGCCACATCCGTAAAGGTTACGAAGTATTCATATCCACCTCTAGCCTAGCTAGACATGGGCCCACTTACGTCATGATGAACGAGGGCAAACATATCGATGACACTTGTACTTTTACCAAGTAAAAGGTGTTTTAGGCACTTTGCCTAATAAACTAGATTCGTAGACATCATTTGAATAGAATCAAATACGTCCTAGTATCCACTCTTCAAAAGTGTGGATATACGAGTCTTGTTAATGTGTCCCAAACAACAATGCCACAAATAAGTCTCATCTGATTAATTCAGTTTGAGCTATTTGTTTGTCATATCATACGTTTGAGATTCATTTATATTCAAAATATAAATAATGTTATTCACATCTAATGTGCTTATCTCAATATCATCTTTATAAAATAAAACACTTTAGTGTTCTAGAATATAAAGGTATACCCGCAACGGGTTAAACTTAGATATAGAGATAATGTTTCTAGTCAAACTAGGTACATTTTAACAGTTTCTTAATTTAAGTACACACCCAAAGGGTAGTTCATAAACTTAGGTTTCTACGGTTAAAACAGCGACTTTCGTCTCGTTTCTGATTCGCAGATAAATCTCAACTGAAGTCAGTATCCTGCTAATCAGCAGATTATGCACATCAGTACATATCTATGTACTACATCTAGTATCAAAATCCAATTTTGAAACTAATAGTGAACATGTTTATGACAAACATACTTGAAGCCGGAGCCTTGCCCCTATTCATTTCCTTCATGTCTGCCTTGTCCATACGGCAGTCACGCTCCCAGTGACCCCGTTTGCCACAGTTTAGGCAGACATCTTGGGATATGTCTTTTGTCTTCCCAGAAGACTTTGATGATTTTGCCTTTGCCCATTTTAGAAGCTCTGGCTCTGCCTCCTAGAGCATAGCCATCAACTTTCCAAGAGTTTTACTCTTGGTTCACAATGAACCTGCCTCAGCTTTCGGGTAGAGACTATAAGATCAAATCTTTGGTAGTCTCAGCCACGTAGGTAATGCCCAGCTAACCTAGCTGATCGATGCCAGCAATCATCTGTGACACCCAGTGCTCGACAGATGTACCCTCTGACATTCACGAGCTAAAGAGCTTCTTATGCAATTTGTACTTCTAAGAATAAATCTATGAAGATCCTTTAATTTCATCATCATGGTACAAGGATCTAATCCTTAATTCTGACGACGGAATTAAAGTGTCATTGCATCAAGTATAAAGGATTGAGCACTAAAGTTATCATCACCATGAGTCATCCAAAACTCATGCTCCACTATTTGCTCAACTCCGGGCTTAGGCCCAAGAGGCTGCTCTATCAAATAGAGTAACTTCTCAGTTCGCAGGACTATCCTAAGGTATTATTCCCAATCAGAAAATTAAAGCCGTTTAAAGACATTTTCACCCAGGTTTATGTTTTAAACGCTAATCTTTCAGTTATCTTGATTGCTATAGTCCAACTATCCAATCAACGATTTCAGGTACTATTGAATATAATGATTACTATAGTCTAACTATATAATCAACTGTAATTTGATTGGTTAAATTCAAATATATTGATTACTATAATCCAATTATATAAACTATAAATGAAGTAGTTTGAATACAGTCCAACTGTTTAATTAAAACATCGATTAAATATTAGTCTAGCTAATATATATATAAATAACGACGAAAAATGAAATGAGCGCGTATTGGCAAGTATCTAAACGAAATTGTAAATTTAATACTTGCCTCCCACTATTTTTCGGCGAGCCTCTAACCCTCTGTTGAGTACTCGGGAAACCTTGTTTCCTAGTGGGCTAGGATCCCGTTAAATAACACACAACCTTGACTTTGGCCAACAAGCTGTATGATATTTAATTAGGTAGATCTCTAAGATCAATTGGATCTCATCCAATTCCTAGATCCAGTAGGTGGACATCCAAGTCCGAAACATATATCCAATATATTCCAATATATCCAATATATTGCTGATGAGACGTAAATCTATCACTATTTCCCACTCATTTAACCTAATATATTGTATAGTTTCTTGAGTTATGTGAATATTTTGATGTGTTTTGTGTTATTTTGTAGATAAATAAAGTTTCAGGACATTCTGGAGGTGATTTGGGGCAAAACAGGAAAAATTGGCAAAAAAAGGCATTTTGGTA
Organism: Zanthoxylum bungeanum; assembly: GCA_019454045.1. NCBI lineage: Eukaryota > Viridiplantae > Streptophyta > Magnoliopsida > Sapindales > Rutaceae > Zanthoxylum > Zanthoxylum bungeanum. The sequence continues at coordinate 22,217 of SKCR01028877.1, forward strand.
AATTATCCGCGTCGCGACGCCTAACGTGCACCATATCTGCTAACGTGCACCGGGTCAACGGGTCAGAATCTGATAAGTTTAACTTTGCTAACATGCACCGTGCCACGTGTCACCATCACAGCCGAGCTGCTAACGTGCACTGTGCCACGTGTCATCATCCTACGGTGCCGACACTCACAATTGCCATGTGTGCCACGTGTCATCCATGTCATCGCCACGTCATCGGTCAACGAGTCAAATTTGCCACGCGTCGTGCCACGTCATCGTCCACTTCAGAAGTTTAACCGAGTCAACATGCCACGTCATCATCAGTCAATCACGCCGTGACACGTGTCGCAATCCTACGGTGCCGAAAATTGATCTCAGCCGCATTGCCACGTCAGCGCCATGTCATCGCCACGTCAGCATAATAATTGAGCTCTTAGCCGCCTCGCCACGTGTCGCCTTATCCTCTTATCTGAATCGCCACGTGTCAAGCCGAGAACATGCCACGACTCACTATTTCAGCGTCGCGACGCCAGAAGCTTATCTGCGCCTATAAATTCAGCTTCGAATTTCCGAATTTAACACACCATTCTCTCTCTTATTTTCTTTCTAAAGAGAGAGTTTCTCTCTCTTCTATTCTTTTAGTATTTTTAGTTTTTTTTTAGTTTTTAATTTTTAGTTTTGTAAATAATTTTAATTACGTTTTGTAATAATAGTAATTTAATTTTTACTTTTTATTTTTTACAGTTTTTACTATTCACCATGAATAGGTAACTTCCTCAGCTAGGGTGAAAGTTAATTCTTTTACTGTTACTATTTAGATTAATCTCCCTTAAAAATAATATATTCACTATTTAAAATACTGACTTAATAAGGGATACCACTATATTGGTCGGTTGGTAATTCATTTTAATCTTGTTTAAACCTGACTAATCAAGGATACCGCCAGATTGGTCGGTTGGTAATTTAACTTTGGTTCCGCCTTTATGGCTGGTTGGACTTAATTTGACTTAATCATGATACCGCCAGATTGGTCGGTTGGTAATATTATCAAAAGTTTATATATTATTTTAAGGGAGATATCTAAATTAGTAGTAGTAAAAGTAATTCCTTTTACCTTAACATTTTATTGTAATTTACTTTTTAGCATTTTTACTTTATGTCTTTTCCTTTTATGTTTTTACTAGCCCTAGTTATGTGTTAGTTATCTGGGGTTGTGATGAAATCTAATATCACCGGTTTATAATGGGTTTTTTTTATAGTTTGGGTAATTTAAAGGTTTACTTATTAAGTCTTAAGCTTAATGCTTCTTGTTGTCTGATCACCAATAAGATTGATGTGGTAAATCTAAAATGAACTAGACATAGGGATTTTAGGTTTCAGCCTAGACTTAATAGCCCACGATCTTCCTTGAGGATAGATAACCCTTTAATAGATTTCCTTACAGGATAGGAATATACATGTCGGGCGGGGGTAGCCATAATTGGAACTTAAACTTAATGAATCCAGATAATTTGGTTGACATAGACATATGGTTCAATTAGGTTAAACTGGGTATTTGTGTCTGACCATCGACACAGGCTTACACATAATTTAGTGTTCCAGGTTAATAAATCAATATATTACCCAACTTTAAGATAACCACTTCATCTTTAATATGATATTAAAAGAAATCACAACCTTAGATCTTTGTATCTTTTATTTTCCTTAGTATTTTCTTTTATCTTTTTATTTATTAATTTAGCAAATCTACAATCAACCAAATCAATCAAGCAATCAATTCCCTTCTCCCTTTAATTAGATATTTGTAAATAAATAGATTCAATAATTAATAACAACAGTAGGAATTAAGTCCTCGTGGGATCGATATTTTTATACTACTTGAACGATACGTGCGCTTGCATTATACGTGTGTGTTTACGCCGGTCAATTGCCTAACCTTTTTCCTCTGAATCAACTAAGCCTTGGCTTTGGCACAACAAACTTAATGATTCCATCGTAATCGATGTCGATGGACAAGAAGTGATCTTGACTTTGGCCAACAAATCACAACTTGGACAAGACATGCGATATGGAACAAAGCCTTCATGATTCAAACACATCAGCAATGGAAAAAGGTCTTGACATTGGCCAACAAATCAGTGCCAATCTTGGATCTTGAGAATGAATCATTCAATGGAAGGGAAAACGCTTAATATTTATTGAGGGTTTTTCGCGTAATTGGCAACCAATTAATTATCTTTGATTAGGTCTCATCATACACCCTTAAACATGCATTCTAAAAGCATAATAAGACGCGGTAAATAAATTAATAATGATATGCGGACGGATATTTAAAACAACTTATTCCTAGAACAAATCTCTCAATTTCCTCTCTCCCGCTAGCACAAATCTTACTTCTACCCAATTACATAACACTTCTAAAGAAACCTCATTTACATTGAGGGGAATAGGTGAGAAGAGAAATACAAAGAGTCAAGAGGTAATAGGCTGGACACGCAGGTCCAATTTAATAAATTCTAAATTTATTACAATAATTTCCAAAATTGCCCTCACCCATCTAATATCCATCCGATATACATTATTCATGCATCACATCCATGTATTCACACAAAGCATGTTATCAATCAATCTAATCCAATTAATTAATCTGAAATTAATGACCATCCAATGTTCAAACAACAATTTGATTTGCGTGAGTCCAACTCGTTTTAAGAATAAGTACTCAAAGTATGAATTCTTGAATTATATCAAACTACAATATTAAATCCAATTTAATTTGTATCCAATACTAATTATTTATTTAATTCCAAATTAAATAATTAGACTTTATTAATGAGCATTTGCGACTTAGATTCTAAATCTAATCTTTATGGGTCTCAAAGCCCAATTAACATCCAATGTCAATTTAATTAAAGTCCAATGGGCTTTCAATTAATTTATAAGGCATGGACTTTGGCAACCAAAGCCCAATAAGGAATCACCATTTGCCAAAAATCAATTTAGGCCCATTAGGCCCAATTAAAATATTAAAGGCCCATTTAATCATATTTAGACTTTATGGAAATGGTTTTAGGCCCAATTGGATCCAACCAATTAACCTAAACCAAACTTGGCCCAACCAAGCCCATTAAGCCCAAATACAACTTTATTAGCCCAATTCCAAATTTAGCCCAACTAATTAAATTCCAATATTCCCAATATCACGATTTAATTAACTAAAGTGTATTAGCCATAATTAATTAGTCAAATTAAAATTTCCAAAATATCAATTTACATAATTAATCATGCTTATAATCATCAACACATGTCCAACATTATTGAATCAAAAAATCAATTCATTTCCATCTTTTGATGTCACGGCAATTTAGGGTTTTATAAATCTATTTCGATTTCAATCCAATTAAATCATTAATCAATTTATCCCAAGTCTTTAAACTCATCAAATGATCAAAAGAACAAAAAATACCATGACATTAGGGCACTACACACATTTGGCCAAGCCAAATAATTGGGGAAAATTTAATCCAATTCAATTTTCATCAAATTGATCACATATAACTCCAAGTTATCATCATTCAAGCATACTCAATCAATCAATTTTATCAAATCATGCTCAAATCAATTTTACCCAAATTTTACCCTAATTCAATTTCATGCTTAATAATGGCTCTAATATCATTGTTGGAGTTTTCTAGGTCAAACCAAGATCATATTAGGCTATGAAATGTGTGAATACAACAAAGTAAAGTTGCGGAAATACTCACTTTGATCGGCTTTGCGATGCGAAGAACACAAAATAATTTTCTGCTCCTCGAAGCTCTCGGCCAAGGTCCCTTTTATGCTCCTTGTGTGTTCGGCCAAGCCCCATTTGTAGATCTCCAAGCTCCAAGCTTTGTAAATGGATTCCATGCTCATGGATGGGTTTCCCTATCACCTTTGAATGACTCCTTTGAGTGCTAGCTCTTGAAAATTTTGCAACAAATTTTTCCAATTTCTTCATGCAACTCTCGGCAATTGAGAGGCAATGAGAGGGAGAGAAAATGGCTTGTAAAAACCGTGAGACTGAGAGAGAGTTTTGAGTGTGTTGACTTGTGTATTGATTTCAAAAATCAAATAAAATGATATACCAAATATTTCGTATTAGTCATTCATGCCATCAACTTGAGTGAATTACAAGCTATCATCATTCTCACCAAAACCCATCACCAAAAGTAACTAAAGTGACAAGTGATGTGACAACTGATGTGACATGTGGGCCCCACTTGATTCAAAATCCAAGTGGGCCCGCAACATATCCCGGGTTCGGGTTCGCTAATTCCGAATTAATGAGTTTTCCATTGCGACGTAATTAAATCAAATTTAATTAAATAATTATGCCTAGCAAAATTACTATTCACATCGCTGGCGAATTAATTCTAAATTAACTCGTTTGCCCGAATTAAAATATAATTTTAATTCCGCGTCGAAATCTAATTTCGTTTAATATATCGAATATATTATTTTATCGATTAATTCTAAATTAATCGTTCTCTCTCTTCAAATATGAATTTTATCCCAGATAAAATTCTCCGTAATTAATCCTAGATTAATTTTCTCTCTCTTCTAATTAATCCCAGATTAATAATGTTCGAGTCATACGTCATCGGTGAATCTTCGGGAAGCGACCCATGAGATCCTGGATATGTTGGCAGTAAATCCGGTCGTCGGACTATCTGAACACGTACGTACCTAGTACTACATTTTTACCGATTTACGAGACATGGTTGGCTTCTAGTAAAGCACCGTGCCTACCCAATTCTCCAGAAATATTCTTAAAGGAATATGTAATATATATCAGGCGTAGTATACGTAGTATTGCGTATTGCGATCCAGTATCGGATGTCACATGCTAGGCCTGGGGCTGTAATTGTGTCTGCCCCGTACGAAGCATATGTCGGATCTCTGGTAACTAGTCTCTATAATCGGATAAGCACAACCTAGTCATGTTATCCCGATAGCTGCAGCATAAAAGAGAACCAGTTCCGTATCCTACGTGACCATCATCTCCATATGACTGAAGTGATACTTCCATCTTGACATCACACCCAATACACTACGATTCTCAATATACCCAGAAGAGGCGTACACAGAACCTGTTAAAGCCCTGGACGACCAAAACCAAAGTATATTGATTGTCGCAAGTATTAGCGATGCAAGTCTCATGTTAAGACCAAATGCACCTACCCTGATTCGGTCTTCCATAGACACATAGTCATACTACCAATGGAATTCCGAGGGGTCTATCCAGAGTGAAGCTGTTTCCGTACCATCGGTAAACACAACCTAATATCACACTTGCATAAGTATCCAATACTTAAATATATGAGAACTATGCTGTTATGCTCCCACAATGCGCACAAGTTCAATACTAGTCTATTCCGCATTATCGATGTCCAATCTCGATAATACTACGACTAGGGATGTTTTAATGATTAAACCTTTGTGGATTAATTCTGTCTCATATCTTATTAATTTGGAACTAATCATATGGAATTTTATCATTTATGTATCTTGGTAATCCAATTACTAATGATAAAAGAGCAATTTACTTTGTCATATAGTTAATTTGTACAACAACGCCATGTTTTGTACAAATAGTGATGCTATTGGTTATAATTGTCCAACAAGATCGTTGTACGATCTAAGTGAGTGGACGGTAAAAACTGAAATACTATAATGGAAACATTTAGTTCAAAAATCAAAGGCCTTTCAGAAAATCGAATTATCTGAAAATCATTTTCTTGTCTGAAACTCCGAGCAATAATAGAGAGAACTTATCTGAAATCTCTTTAATAAAACTTAACTTTTTCGAAATATGCTTTCTGAAAACTGTTTCCAGGAAATATGATATCTGAAAACTCTTTTTCTGAAAATCTGATATCTGAATACTGATCTATATCTGAAAAACTTGACGTATAGGGGCGTTATGTATCGCCGTCCCCCTACGCCTAACTAGAGCAATGAATGCAAAACCATGACTTTGGGGCATTACATATTGCCATCCCCCAAAGCCCACCACTCATGTCTCTGAAACTAGTGTCTTGGGGCGTTACGTATCACCGTCGCCCAAGCCACTGAACTAGAACTCAGGGTGCGGTTCTATGCTACCCTCCAAGCTCTGAAACTAGGATCTAGGGGCATTTTTCATCCCTAATCATGAACTAGGATCAAGGGGTGTTATGTATCGTCGTCCCTCCAGTCCTCTACATGTGCACATGTGCTGTCCGTCAATTCCAAACTGTAGCAAGTTATATACTGAAGTGGGTTTTTCCCCATGCCTCGAAAACATAAAGAAATCATGCTTTGAATCTCAAAACTGTATAAAGCATTTTCTGAAAAACATTTCTTTTCTCAAACGTAACTTTGCATGAAATAATTGTAATGAAAATTATCTAACGTCCTATAGCGTAAAAATATAAGTGTGAAACAAAAATAACAAAACAAAAGTCAATTTAAAAGAAGAGTGTCCACTCACTGTGATGAAGTTCCGTTAGCCTTTCATTACTTCGCTGAAGAACTTATGGTTCTTGCGATGATCTATCACCGATAATTTCGATTAGAGGATTGGACTAAGAATATATATTTCAGAATCAATCTAAGTTTTCCTATTCAAGTAAGGGCTATCACTCTGAGGCGTCACGAACTCATATCATGATATAATATATACGTACGAGTTTATACAAGACTCTTAAGGTGGTTTCTAACATGCTGGGGTAGAACTAGAATAGATTAAAAACTAACTTGGGAAGATTTTGGTCTTGGGTCGCAACGCAAAGTGTTGCGCGTCACGACGCAAACATTCAAGAGATGGCTCTAAATTTCCTTCTACGTGTCACGACGCAAAACCCTTTTACGTCGCGATGCGAACCTGATTTTCCAAGTTCCTACATTTGCTTCCTCAAGCCTATTTTTCCCAAATGCATTTCCATAACTCCTATATCATTTTTATTGCAACAAGCATTCCATTTGGCCTCAAATAACATCCATAACATAATCAATATCTCACTCAATATTTACTTATATCATTTCTATTGACTTCACTTAATCTTTTCCCAAAATTTCACAAGTTGGGGTTTTTTCCCCCAATCACCATTTTTAGCACAACAAACACTCATCTATCATCACATCCAAGTAAATCATCCTACTATAGTCATCAAGACTTAAAAACTCAAAATATAACAATTTGGGTTAAGTTTCATTACCTTCATTTATTAGATTCTTCTTCTTCATCTTCCTAGCTTGTCCATGGTTGCAAACCCCTTTTTTCTTATTTTTTCTTTCTTCTTTCTTTCTTCTTTTCTTCTTTCCATTTTCTTCTTTTTCTTCTCTTCTTCTTCTTATTCTTCTTCATTCTCTTCCTTCTCACATTTTCTTTTTCCTTTCTTCTTCTCATTTTATGAATTTGGTGAATAGTACACCCTTTATATAGTAGGAGTCATTTGATATTTGGAAGGTTGGAGAAAAGTGTAGAATATTGGAGAAAGTTTGAGATTCTTCCATTTGGGTCCGAAATTACTATTCATCATAATTTTTGACTTACATTTTTGACCTATTTCTTGTCCGAATTTGGAAAAATATTCAACGCGGAAGTTCTAGATCTCGATCTTAGAATTCTGGCGGTATAAAATTCATAAAAATTAAAGTTTGTATGAGAAAGTTACGGCCTAAATACCATGGGCTGTCCGTAGTGGAACATCGTAATGTTTAATATCGGATTCTCGAAGAATTTACCGATAGTCATCTCATGAAGGTATATGTTTCCATTCATATTTTATATTATGTTACACTCGTCTCACAGTGTGTCAGTAGTCAGAATTCTCGGTCGTTATAAATTCTCCCCCCCTTAAATATGATTCATCCTCGAATCCTTCTTGGGGCTCAACTCGTAGACTTGTCATGGCCGATGTCAGGATATCCATGTCTCTAGCTATCCTTTTTGCTTGAGATCTTAATATTAAATCCTCTAGGAATCTCTTGTCATACTTGCGCATACTGCTCCAAAGTTCATGCACAACATCTTGAGTTCTTAACAAAAAGGTAATTTATTAATCTTACTCCATGATCCTCTGCTCATTACTCTGCATCTGTCATCATACTATCCCTATATCTTATGTATTACAGATCTTTATTCTAAAACTTCCAACTATATTCAACATCATTTATCTCCATCTATCTTTACAAGTTTTCATTTCCAAAATTGTGCCACATTTGTAGTCTTTCCTTTTGCTCATCTTCGTTCTATTTTGACTTCACAACCCCTTTAATACCTCTTGCTATGAAAAAATTAACTTTAAAATATTCTTAGTAACTTCTGTTACTTTTTATATTTAAAGTGTTCCCATAATTCTTCATGTTCTCACCCATAACCTTCACTTTCCCTTAACATGTGTATACTCTGAGTTCTTCAACTATTCTATTTAAATAACTTTATAGGATGTACCTTATCTTGATATTTATTACCTGATCTCAACCAACTATTCGACCTTCTCTGTTTTCTACCTTACTAAACCTTCTACTCTTATAAGCTTTCTCTTTCGAGTCCTTACATTTATGACCATCTCTGGGTTTTTTATCTTCATGATTTATAACTAACCTTTCCAAATACTTTTACTGTCCACTAATGTTTCTCATATTTATGATGTTTTATCAGAGTAGTTCTTTATTTCTTATGATTCTTTTTGGTTGGCTAAGCAATTCTGGGGAAAAATATTCATTCTAAGCCTGATTATATCTACTTTTATACTAAAGCTATGTTCTTTACTATTATGTTAATACTGGTTATACTAATCTGATTTACTCTTCTAAAACTTTGATTACTTTACTAGCACGGTCATGTTACTGTCTTTCACACGACTTATTCTTTATGCCTGGTTGTATTACTTGTAAATCTTAGCTTTACCTGAAGTCTATTTATGCATATTATACCATGAGGATTTCTTTACTAAGACTAAGGTTATCCCAAACCCATGATGGTTTAATTAACTAAAACTATGGCTAGCTGCTTCTCAGATATCACAAGAATCACAACATAATAGAACTTTGGTTCTAGTCCAACACCGAGAGATACCACATATTTTGTCTTATATTATCGTCTCACCTTGACAGTTCTTCTTTCAAACCTTGTGCCTGCTAAACTTTTCATCTTCTCACATGCTCTGTTCTGTAACTAAAACTTCCACGACCTATATCTTTGTCTCCTTATCTGAAGGATATTAGCTCTCACATATCCCCAGTCATGTTTAACACTGTTCTCTTACCTCCTTATCACTGCCTAACTAGTACTTCCTCTCTTTATCTAATAACTTCTCTTCTAGATCTCTCACTTGGAGTTGTTTCTTTTCTATTATGTTCTGGTACTGCATCTGAAGGTTTTATGTTTCGGTCTTTTTATTTATATTCTTCCACTTCTTTCTGGGAGTATCTTAAGGTAGCCCTCAAAGTCCATCTCTGCTGCTGGTGTCAAACAGGGGTTGAGAGGGTGGGGATTGTCTCGGAGTCTTCCAGTGGTGGCGTTCTCACTAACTATACGTGTTGCAGTTGCTTATGCTGCTCATCTATAAACTTATGACTCTGTTGTTTATATGTCTAGTGTTGGCTTCTCCACTAGGGTACTACTACTAGGAACTATATGAATTTCATGTTTCAACTCTATTACTAATTCATTTTCTAGTTATCGATAATTTCACTTTTTATTGTGAACCTTCATAAGGTTCATACTCTGTCATACTCCTACTATACTCCGTATTTTATTCTTTCTTACTAAGCTTTGCTCTATTACTTGACTTTCATACTCATCTTAGTTCCTTGAACTCCATCATCTTTGATTGCTTAAGGCATCTCTTATTAAGTCTTTGGTTCAAGTACTATTTTTTATCTAATCTTTCCTTCTCGACACCATATGACTCTTTATCAGTTATTCACTTTAATCCTAATAGTCGTTCTCCCTAATTTCTTTGTACTTCTAAGTCTTTACTTCTTGAAAGGCTCTTTAATTCAACAATGGTCTCTAAACTTAGCTTAACTTATTGCAGCTTCAAACTATTCTAGCTCATACTGCTTGTCTATGTTTCATTAAATTCATCGATTTGGCTGTCTAGCCATCTCGCAATTCATCGAATCTGTTAATTGCTCTTATTTACGGATCATTCTCTTTACTAGGTTCAAAGTTGATGAGCGAGCATATTCATTCCATAAGGATCTATAAATACGCATTTCTGTTTTACACTTAAGCTTGGTGATGCTCTGGTTAGGTATCTATAGGTTTACTAAAATCGAGGTTTCTAGAAGAAAGGGTCATCATTTGTTCTGTAGGAACTTGACCAACTACCCTATGTCTTGGGGTCCCACGGCTATTATCAATTCTTTACACTACTATCTTCTCGTTATGCTATCTAAGTTCTTGAATGTACTAAATTTCCTTGTTTCTTTTCACATCCCTCCTACCTTTTGTATATCATATTTCTTTGTTCTACGCCTTGCTGCTGAGGCCAGTGATGTTTCATTCTCTTAACTGCTTCCTATATCTCCGCCCTCTATTCTAGTTATAAGTTTTGACTTGGCACTCTGTACTAATGTTCATATTGGTACTCTTGTCACTCTTAAATATCTCCAACCTCTCGGGTTTATTCTTGTATACTTTCACCGATTTCTACTGACTGTGATCTGTAGGTTCTACTGCATTTGGTCTATCTTGTGGACTTCTGCTAGTCTTGCAAACCTCGCACTAACTTGCCTTGATCTTTAAGCTATACCGGGTTCTCTTCTTATATCCTTGAAAACTTCCTACATCTTTTTCTGGGTAACCTGTTTTCAAAGGTCTTTTTATTTCTTAAGATGAACTTCCATTGGGTTTTCTTATGGTCGCCTATATTTGTGCTGTTAGGAACTGTTTTATATCGCATCGGTTCTTTTCTTTATGTCTCGATGGTTTCTATATCCTTGTTCTGTTACTCTATGTCCTGGTAGAGTCTATTGCTCACGTAGGGTAGGTATGAGATAGGCTTTGTCAGGACAACTTCCTTAACTGGTATCACGGAGGAGTGAGGATCTGGGTAGGTCGAGGCCTTATTGGATTCTTTGGTTAGGGCAACTAATCATTCTTCTGACGTCATTCATCTTATTTGCCTACGGGTCTGGGTTTGGGGAATCTAGAATCTTTGCCTTGTCATGGCATCTTTCATCTATTAGAAGCCTCTATGATTGTTCCTGATTTCTTGTTTCTTCTACCTTATGGCTATCATTGGTTATCCAGGGAACTCGCTATCTATATGAGATGCTCAGGAGCTATTGAATATGCTTGGAAGAATTTCCTGATGAGGAAAGAAATTTCATTTGAGGGAAAGAAACTTTGCTTAGATCTATTTGGCATTTTACTCTTGTTTAGACTTGATATACTCTTCCTTACTGCAAATTCTGGTATTATCCTTTATTATCTAACTCTGCGTCTCTGATTCTTACTACTATAGCTTTTGGAATTTTCTTATCTATCTGCTTCCGTACCTTTATCTATATTTGCTTCTGATTGCTTATATATTTATATTCTATCTGTTACTTTTCTTTCTAACTTTTTCTTTCTCTTTCTATTTTCCTTGGTGGGTACTTTTAGAACTTTACTATCTCTTTCTGTCTCTTTATCTTTCTTTGTCTCTATCTGCTTACACATCTATACATCCTTTCTTGTTTTCTTATAGCTTTCATATCCCATTCCCTTGGGTAACCTTTCTTAGATCAGTACTGTTTAATTTATTAGCTCGTTCTGAACTTTGGTGATATGTCAGGATAACTTTAGGAAAGATCCTTATCTTGGATCTAAAGTATAACTTTTCTCGTAAGGAATATTATTCAAATGATCTAGGAAAACTTACTAACCTGTCTATGGAACTTTGATGACGTACTCGAGGATCGGATACCGGAGAGGTAGTGGCTTGCATACGATTATCTCGGACATACTACGTAAACCAGACCCCAACACTTTACCCACTGCAGTCACTGACTCCCTAGACCATGCTCTGATACCATCTTTGTAACATCCCAAAATCCAGGAGATGCTACCGGCGGGAATAGGCCGTACGATCCCCCCTGAGCCTCTGACTTTCACACCATAAACATATATTAATACTCTCTTTTCTCTTATTTAAATATCTTAAGTGTGGGACCGGAGCCCAAGCTTCGTAAAATAACTCACAAACTCAACATCAATGACTGTGTACTCAATTACATTTACTTTTACAACGACTATCACAAATAATGACTAATACATAACTTTTACTTGAACTGACTGGACTCACACTCTCTCTGACTTGATCTGGTGGACTCCAAACCCTAGTGACTGCATCAATATCCATCATCCCGATCTTGTCCTCCGAGAATACCTGCAAGAACAGAAAACTGGGAGTGGGGGGTTAGATCGATGTACGATCTAAATGAGTGGACGGTAAGAACTGAAATACTATAATGGAAACATTTAGTTCAAAAATCAAGGACCTTTCAGAAAATCGAATTATCTGAAAATTATTTTCTTGTCTGAAACACCGATCTATATTAGAGAGAACTTATCTGAAATCTCTTTAATAAAACTTAATTTTTTGAAATCTGCTTTCTGAAAACTGTTTCCTAAAAATATGATATCTAAAAACTCTTTTTCTGAAAATCTGATATCTGAATACTGGTCTATATCTGAAAAACTTGATGTATGGAGGCATTATGTATCGCTGTCCCCCCATACGCCTAACTAGAGCTAGGAATGCAAACCCATGACTTTGGGGTGTTACGTATCACCGTCCCTCAAAGCACGCCACTCATGTCCCTGAAACTAGTGGTCTTGGGGCGTTACATATCACCGTCCCCCAAGCCACTGAACTAGAACTGGGGGTGCGGATCTATGCTACCCTCCAAGCTCTGAAACTAGGATCTAAAGGCATGTGTCATCCCTAGTCCTGAACTAGGATCTGGGGGCGTTACGTATCACCGTCCCTCCAGTCCTCTACATGTGCACATGTGTTGTCCGTCAATTCCAAATTGTAGCAAGTTACATACTGAGGTGGATTTTTCCCCCCATGCCTCAAAAACATAAAGAAATCATGCTTTGAATCTTAAAGCTGTATAAAGCATTTTCTGAAAAACATTTCTTTTCTCAAACATAACTTTGCATGAAATAATTGTAATGAAAATTATCTAACGCCCTATAGCGTAAAAATATAAGTGTGAAACAAAAATAACAAAACAAAAGTCAATTTAAAAGAAGAGTGTCCACTCACTGTGATGAAGTTCCGTTAGCCTTTCATTGCTTCGCTGAAGAACTTGTGGTTCCTGCTATAATCTATCACTGATAATTTCGATTAGAGGATTGGACTAAGAATATATATATCAGAATCAATCTAAGTTTTCCTATTCAAGTAAGGGCTATCACTCTGAGGCGTCACGAACTCATATCATGATATAATATATACGTACGAGTTTATACGAGACTCTTAAGGTGGTTTCTAACATGCTGGGGTAGAACTAGAATAGATTAAGAACTAACTTGGGAAGATTTTGGTCTTGCCCAAACATTCCAGAGACGGCTCTAAATTTCCTTCTACGCGTCGTAATGCGAAACCCTTTTACGTCGTGATGCGAACCTGACTTTCCAAGTTCCTGCATTTGCTTCCTCAAGCCTATTTTTCCCAAATGCATTTCCACAACTCCTATATCATTTTTATTGCAACAAGCATTCCATTTTACCTCAAATAATATACATAATATAATCAATATCTCACTCAATATTAACTTATATCATTTCTATTGACTTCACTTAATCTTTTCCCAAAATTGCACAAGTTGGGGTTTTTTCCCCCAATCACCATTTTTAGTACAACAAACACTCATATATCATCACATCCAAGTAAATCTTCCTATTATAGTCATCAAGACTTAAAAACTCAAAATATAACAATTTGGGTTAAGTTTCATTACCTTCATTTATTGGATTCTTCTTCTTCATCTTCCTAGCTTGTCCATGGTTGCCAAACCCCTTTTTCTTATTTCTTCTTTCTTCTTTCTTTCTTCTTTTCTTCTTTCAATTTTCTTCTTTTTCTTCTCTTCTTCTTCTTCCTTCTCTTCCTTCTCACGTTTTCTTCTTTCCTTTCTTCTTCTCATTTTGTGAATTTGGTGAATAGTACACCCTTTATATAGTATGAGTCATTTGATATTTGGAAGGTTGGAGAAAAGTGTAAAATTGGAGAAAGTTTGAGATTCTTCCATTTGGGTCCAAAATTACTATTTATCAGAATTTTTGACTTACATTTTTGACCTATTTCTGTTCCGAATTTGGAAAAATATTCAACGCGGAAGTTCTAGATCTCGATCTTAGAATTCTGGCGGTATAAAATTCATAAAAATTGAAGTTTGTATGAGAACGTTACGGCCTAAATACCATGGGCTGTCCGTAGTGGAACATCGTAATGTTTAATATCGGATTCTCGAAGAATTTACCGATAGTCATCTCATGAAGGTATATGTTTCTGTAATGACCTAAAATCTTAGGATAAGTTGAATTAAGTAATTGGACGACTTAAAAAAGAATTTTCCAAGTGTTAGACAAAATTATGGTGACGTAATTAATTATTTAAAGAAAATGAGTATTTGGGCTATAGAAATTAATTAATCAAGTCAAGCCCAAACTTGGGTGCAAATATTAGAAATTAAAGCCCAAATTCATATCTTAATTTCTAGAAAATGCTAAAGTTGTAGAGAAAAAGGAAACAAATAAATAAAATTTGGAAAGTGGAAATAAGCCCTCATTTTCTTCCTCATTCACGTGTAACCTAGGACTACAAGAGAGAAAATTTTGTTTCTTTCCTTGTTTTCTAACCTCAAAGGTTGGTTCATTCCATTTCCCTAATCTAAGTCCAAGTGGAAGAAGAAAGCTTTGGGATTTCTTTGGTGAGGAAGACATTCAAATAAGGTAGGGTTGTTTGACCCAAACCTTGATGCTTGAGTTTAATGATTTTATGATAGTAGTATATTGATGAATGATTTGATGAAAGTAATATGATGATGATTAGTAGGAATTTGATTGTTTAATTAAGAAGTTCATGTTTGGGTAAGTTTTGGTATCCCATACTAGTTAGGGCATTACGGTGATCAGATTTTGGTGGTGGTAGGGTGTTGAGGAGTGTTATATAATGGCCATTGATGTGTTGGAATTGTTGTGTTGAAATGAAGTAGGATATGGGGATAACCATAAGAGAAGTAAATTTTGCCCTTGTAATTGGCGTCGTGTCGCGAACAAGACTGAGAGTTGTATCTGATTAACATTGTCGCGTCGCGACACGCCAAGCGTGCGTCGCGACGCAATCAAGGTAGAGACGTGTATATGATTTGCACGGGCGTGTCGCGACACGAAGGAGACCGGCATCACGACGCGACCCCAAAAACCAGAATTTTTTTAAAAGATGCGACGCGTAACCAAGAGTCTGAATTTTATTTTACATTTCATTTAAGGAATATACATGTTCTAAGGGGGTAATCCAATTAGATTAAGGAATTTTATGTTATTTCGAACCGTATTTTATAACTGATGTTTCTAACACAGTGTATTCCATATAGATACTTATTAGGAGTCGCGTTCGCCCCCAGCGACGTGAAGGGAACTTGATCGGACTTCAATCTGTGAGTAGATGCTTTTTATTTCAAAGTTGATTTGTATACTCTTGTTATTGTTTCAAACTTATCTTTAAATTTTCAATTACTTATTATGTGAAATTTGATTTGAAAGTTTTAAAGTTTATCAGTAATACTTTTATGTTTTTTGAGGCATGAGGGAAAAACTCAACTCAGCTCTTACTTATGGAATTGACAGACATAGACCGTGTGCAAACGTAGTTCAGGGCTAGGGGGACGGCAATACGTAACGCCCTTAGACCTTAGTTTCAGGGTTAGATAGTAGCATGGATCAGCACTACCGGATATAGTTCAGTGGCTTGGGGGACGGCGATACGTAACGCCCCAAGACCACCAGTTTCAGGGACAAGAGTGGCATGTTTTGGGGGACGGCGATACGCAACGCCCCAAAGTCATGGATTTGCACTTCTGGCTCCATTTGGGCATATGGGGGGAAGGCGATACGAAATGCCCCCATGCGTCAATTTTTTCTACAGCATGAGGGCATATCAAAAGTCGAAGCATATGAAACGAAAGCACCATATAATTTGAGAGATTGTGTCGCGTGAAGACATTGTCATATGCATAATACGGAGTGAGGACAACGTAATATATCTGCTTACCAAGGTTATCCATCCTAATTTATTTGATAAACATACAGGGGTAGCTCTAGCCCAGTTGATTACTCGACAGCCGCTACCACCAGGCCCAATATCGAGAGCTGCAGAACCTACCGTTCTCGTACCACCACCACCAGTAGGTGTATTCATGGCTCACCAAATAATAGATTCTCCAAATATTCCAGACCCTACTATATTCCGAGCCAGACCTTCTGTTGTACCACATGAGCCACCTCTAGTAACGGTTCAGGTCATGCAGCGGTAAGAACTACTGGTATCTTTACATGATTTCCGGAAGCTTCATCCTCCCACGTTTTCAGGAGTGGAGACCTCCCCTGATCCTTGTGGTTTCATTGAGGAATCAGATCGGATATGTATAGCTTTGGGGTGTTCTTCGGAGAGAGCGGTGGAGTTGGTCAGTTTTCAGCTAAGAGATGTTGCCAATACATGGTTTCTGTCATTTCAGGATGGTCGGCGACGAGACGCTCCTCCTCTGACATGGGCTGAGTTTAGTACGGCATTTCTGTCTAGATTTTTACCGCAGAGTATCAAGGATGCCAGAGCTCGTGAGTTTGAACAGCTGGTACAGGGCAAGCAGATGACAGTTTTTGAGTATGACATACGGTTTACACGATTGTCTCGTTATGCCCCATATCTAATTATTACATAGGAGATGAAGGTGAAGATTTTTGTGAATGGGCTTCGAGATTATTTTTTCCGCTCCATCCATTTCACAGAGACCACTACCTACACCCAAGTTTTAGATGCTGTCATGCAGTTTGAAGCACGGGTTAGAGAGAGACAAACAGAGAATGAGTCTTTAAAGAAATCTAAGTCAAATGAGAGGTTTAGGCCGCAGCAGAGTGTCTATTGTAGACAACAACAGATGTCAGCCCCGCTTACGACACGCAAAGATGTGGGTCCAGTTCAAGGGGGTCAGGACAGTAGGCCGGCTCAGAGTGTCGCTTCTCGTGTAGTTTCTTCTCCCTCGGTAGCCCAGCCTGGGTGAACCCTACCACAGTGTCCTATTTGTGGACGAGCTCATACTGAGACTTATAGATCTGGGAGTAGAGGTTGCTATCGGTGTAGGCAAATGGTTTATTTGAAGAGAGACTGCCCAGTACCAGCAGAGCAGTTGCCATCTTTCAGTGCCGCCCCATCTACACCTCAGCCACAGCCTAAAAGAAATGTAGAAGGATGAGAGCAGAGGCCAGTGAGTAGGAGACATATAGTAGGAGGTAGAGGGCAGTCAGTTGGTGATCGGGGGCAGGCTTCTTCCAGTAAAGTTCAAGGCAGTGTGTATACCCTCACCCCACAAGAGGCGTAGGTATCTAATGCGATTGTCACAAGTACATTGATGATTGATTATGTACAAGCAAGGGTATTTTTGATTCAGGTGCTACACATTCTTTTGTGGCACCGTGCTTTGTCACTCAGATGGGTAGGGACGTTGAGCCTTTAGACTCCCCTATCATTATAGCTACACCAATAGGAGACCCCTTAGAAGCTACTCAGGGTGTGAGGTAGTGTTCCATAGACATTGACGGGTACACGTCTTATGCCGATTTAGTAGTGTTGGGTATACTGAGCTTTGATGTCATTTTGGGGATGGATTGGCTAGCTAAGCACCATGCGGTACTTGATTGTCTGGAGAAGACCATTACACTACATATTCCAGATAGACTAGTAAAAGTCTATCAGGGAGATAGAATTGTAGTGCCTCACAATTTGATATCAACTATGTAGGCATTTAAGCTAATTCAGAAGGGTAATATGGGCTACTTAGCTTGTGTAACGGATAGTAGAGTGGGAAATTTAGATCTTGAGCAGATTATGGTGGTGAGATAGTATCCTGATGTGTTTCTTAATGAGTTGTCAGGGTTACCTCGGGATAGGGAGATTAAGTTTTGTATAGACGTTATACCAGGAACCCAGCCTATATCAATTTCTCCTTACAGAATGGCTCCGGCAGAACTCAGAGAGTTAAAGGTGCAGTTACAAGACTTGCTGGATAAGGGCTTTATTCGCCCCAGCATGTCCTTGTGGGGTGCTCTGGTGTTGTTTGTGAGGAAAAAAGATGGGACATTGCGACTATGCATAGATTATCGACAACTGAATAAGGTGATGATCAAGAACAAATATTCACTGCCAAGGATTGATGATCTATTTGATCAGTTGCAGGAGGCGCAGTGCTTCTGAAAAATTGACCTGCACTTGGGTTATCATCAATTAAAGATTAGAGAGTGCGATGTCCCGAAGATAGCTTTTCGAACCAGATACGGGCGTTACGAATTCTTAGTAATGTCATTTGGTTTGACCACTACCCTTGCAGTGTTTATGGATCTGATGAACAGGGTGTTTAGGCCTTTTCTAGATCGGTTCATGATAGTATTTATTGATGATATTATAGTGTATTCGCGTAATGAGCAGGAGCATGCGGAACATTTGCACCATGTGTTGCAGACACTGAGAGAACAGAAGTTATACGCTAAGTTCTTGAAGTGTGAGTTTTGGTTGACAAATGTGGTATTCTTGGGGCATGTGGTGTCTAAGGAAGGAATTGGGGTAGATTCCCAGAAGATTGAAGCTATTCAGAATTGGCATCGGCCTAAAAACGTAACGGAGATTCATAATTTCTTGGGTTTAGTAGGGTACTATAGGAGATTTGTAGAGAATTTTCCAGGATAGCTGCTCCACTAACGCGGCCGACTCAGAAGAATGTGAAGTTTGAGTGGTCTAATCCTTGTGAGAAGAGTTTTCAGGAACTCAAGCGTCGATTGACTACTGCTTCTATTCTTGCACTGCCAGCAGGATCAGGAGGATTTACAGTGTATTGTGACACTTATAGAGTGGGTTTAGGCTTTGTATTGATGCAGATGGGGAAAGTGATTGATTATGCCTCCAGACAATTGAAGCCTTATGAGCAAAATTACCCCACTCATGATTTGGAGATGGCTGCAATAATATTTTCTCTGAAGATATGGCGGAATTATTTATACGGTGAAAGGTTTGAAATTTTCACCGATCACAAAAGCCTTAAGTATATCCAGAGCCAAAAGGAGCTTAATTTGAGGCAGGAGAGATAGGTGGAGTTGTTGAAAGACTATGATTGCTCCATCCAGTACCATCCAGGCAAAGCTAATATTGTCGCAGATGCCTTAAGCAGGAAATATATGGGGAGTTTGGCTCATTTGCCAATTGAGAGATGGCGCCCAGTCAAACAGATGCATAGTTGTATGTTGAATGGAGTGAATTTCCAGGTGAAGATGCAATGAGGGATGTTGGCACAGATTCAAGTTAAATCCACCCTCGTCGATGAAATCAGAGTTGTACAGGAAGCGGATCCTGATGTGTAACAGATTAGATATCGATTACAAAAAGGTACGAAGGATGAGTACTATTTAGACGGTGAAAACCTCATCAGGAAGCAGAATATGATTCTTGTTCCTTCGGTTCCAGAGTTGAAATGCTCGATATTAGAAAAGGCCCATACTTCATCTTACACCATGCATCCTGGAATCACCAAGATGTATCACGACCTTAAGGATTTGTATTTGTGGGATGGTATGAAAAAGGATGTGGCTGAATTTGTCACTAGGTGTCTCATTTGTCAGCAAGTTAAAGCTGAACATCAGAGACCAGCAGGAAAGTTACAGAGTTTAGATATTCCAGAGTGGAAATGGGTGAAGATCACTATGGATTTAGTCGTCGGACTCCCGCGTACCTTAAAAGATTGTGATTCTATTTGGGTAATCATAGATAGATTAACTAAATCAACACATTTTCTTCCAGTAAAGACTAGCTTTACAGCAGCCCAGTATTCCAAACTGTACCTAATTGAGATAATGTCGTTGCATGGAGTACCTATCTTAATTGTCTCCGATCGAGGTTCTCAGTTTACCTCTAAGTTTTGGCAATCATTTCAGGAGGCTTTGGGTTCACAGTTACGCTTTAGCACAGCCTTTCACCCTCAGACTGATGATCAGTCAGAGCGCACCATACAGACTTTAGAAGACATGCTTCGGGCTTGTGTCATTGATTTTAAGGGTAGCTGGGACCAGTATTTACCACTTATAGAATTTTCTTATAATAATAGTTATCAAGCATGTGTTCAAATGGCACCATTCGAGGCCTTGTATAGTGCAGATCACCAGTGGGATGGTTTGAAGTCGGGGAGCAGAAGTTGTTCGGACCGGATTTAGTGCAAGATGCCGTGGAAAAGTAAAGTTGGTCAAGGAAAGGTTGAATACATCTCAGAATCGTCAAAAGAGTTATGCTGATAACCGGAGAAAGGATTTGGAGTTTCAGGTGGGGGATTTTGTGTTCCTGAATGTATCTCATTTCAAGGGAGTTATGAGATTCGGCAAAAAGGGTAAACTCAGCCCTAGATTTATTGGGCCATTCCAGATACTTCGGAGAGTTGGAGGAAGAGCATATGAACTGGCGCTTCCACCCAATATGGACATGATACATCCAGTTTTCCATGTATCCATGTTACGGAAATATTTGCGTGACGAATCTCATGTGTTGGAGCCTCAGACGGTTGATATCCATCAAGACTTATCTTATTCGGAACAACCAGTAGCTATCGTAGGAAGAGAGATAAGGAAGCTACGATCTCGATGGGTTCCTTCAATCAATGTGATATGACAGCATCACAATGGACAAGAGGCTACTTGGGAACCAGAAGAAACCATAAGAGAGCAGTACCCCTAACTCTTCGCGGATAATGGTACACACCATATCCTTTAAACAAAATAATTCGAGGACGAATCATTTTAAGGGGGGAGAATTTGTAACGACCCGAAATCTTAGGATAAGTTGAATTAAATAATTGGACGACTTAGAAAAGAATTTTCTGAGTGTTAGTCGAAATTATGGTGACATAATTAATTAATTAAAGAAAATGAGTATTTGGGCTATAGAAATTAATTAATAAAGTCAAGCCCAAACTTGGGTCCAAATAGATTAGAAATTAAAGCCCAAATTCATATCTTAATTTCTAGAAAATGCTAGAGTTGTAAAGAAAAGGAAACAAATAAATAAAATTTGGAAAGTGGAAAGAAGCCCTCATTTTTTTCCCCATTCACGTGTAACCTAGCACTACAATAGAGAAAATTTTATTTCTTTCCTTATTTTCAAACCTCAAAAGTTGGTTCATTCTATTTCCCTAATCTAAGTCCAAGTGTATGAAGAAAGCTTTGGGATTTCTTTGGTGAGGAAGACATTCAAATAAGGTATGGTTGCTTGACCCAAACCTTGATGCTTGAGTTTTAATGATTTTATGATAGTAGTATATTGATTAATGATTTGATGAAAGTAATATGATGATGATTAGTAGGAATTTGATTGTTTAAAAGATGCGACGCGTAACCAAGAGTCTGAATTTTATTTTACATTTCATTTAAGGAATGGAAATTTTCTAAGGGGGTAATCCAATTAGATTAAGGAATTTTATGTGATTTCGAACCGTATTTTATAACTGATGTTTCTAACTCAGTGTATTCCATATAGATACTTATTAGGAGCCGCGTTCGCCCCCAGCGACGTGAAGGGAACTTGATTGGACTTCAATCTGTGAGTATATGCTTTTTCTTTCAAAGTTGATTTGTATACTCTTGTTATTTTTTCAAACTTATCTTTAAAGTTTTTAGGGCGTTGGCCTGATTTAAATTTTCAGTTACTTATTATGTGAAATGTGATTTGAAAGTTTTAAAGTTTATCAGTAATACTTTTATATTTTTCGAGGCATGGGGGAAAAACCCGCCTCAGCTCTTACTTATGGAATTGACGGACATAGACTGTGTGCAAACGTAGTTCAGTGCTAGGGGGACAGCGATACGTAACGCCTTTAGACCGTAGTTTTAGGGTCAGATAATAGCATTGATCAGCACTACCGGATGTAGTTCAGTGGCTTGGGGGACGACGATACGTAACGCTCCAAGACCACCAGTTTCAGGGATAAAAGTGGCATGATTTGGGGGACGACGATACGCAACGCCCCAAAGTCATGGATTTGCACTTCTGGCTCCAGTTGGGCATATGGGGGGACGGCAATACGTAATGCCCCCATGCGTTAAGTTTTTCTACAGCACCAGAGATATCTTTCTCATAAAGTTTTCAGAAAAAGGAATTCCCAGTGTAAAAAGAAAAAGAACCCGTTTTCAAGGAAAGTTTTCAGAAATGATTTAAGTGTAAATGATTTCATATAGATGTTTTGATTCAGTTTCTATTTTGTAGCTCCACTCACTGAGATCCTCTGGACTCACCCCCACCACTTCCCAGTTCTTTCGCATGATTCTTCTTTTGGTGAGCCATGTGCTAGCAGCTTTTGGAGACCCAGTTCGAAGACAAGTGTTACACTGCAGTGACTAGTCGTCAGGTCCATCTTTCCAGAGCTATGTTCATATAGAGTGTAGTCCTCTGAGATGTCATTTTTTTGTATCATTCAACATGTGTTTGATGTTGTATACATATTGTAAATACTCTTAATCATTTATATATGCATATACGATTTCATGATCTTGCATTCATGTTTACTTAAGTATTTAAGTTTGCATGTGTGATTCAGTAAACATTGCATAGCATTAAGATAAGAGTAAGTGTTCTAGTAGGCTTAGGCGACAGTGTGATCTGTTGCTTGCCGGTAACATTCCCGTACTAGGGATGTTACAATTTCCAATCATATTTTATATTATATGACACTCGTCTCACAGTGTTTCAATAAACAGAATTCCCGATCATTACAACGAGTCTCCAAGTCTCATGGTTCATTAAAAAACCATTGAAATCCAAGATTCCAATATACGACATGTACCGGTCTCAACGGTTTACTTACCGACCAAGTAATGTAAATCTTGACCAGGAACTGTTTAAGAAATGATACTGTTATGATACAACTTAATGACAGTCGCGACACTTTTTCAATTGTATCATAACCAATCATTCTAAGGTCATTTACGTATTTACCATATAAAGAATAAGTTATATTAAATAAACTGCTCATTTTATTCATAATAAAATATTGACATAAGTATTTACAGGGAAATATAAATAGAAATTGGCACTCCGAACACTAACCCTAACACTTGATTTATGGAGAAGAATAACCACAGGTTAATAAGTATACGAATTCAGATTTCCAATCGGATCCAGATGATAGAAAATCTACATCAGGATTCGTATTGACCTTTAACGGTGCTACAGTCAGTTGGAAAAGTTCCAAAAAGAGATCGACAGATGATTCCACCACTGAGCCAGAATATATTACAGCAATTGATGCTGCAAAAGAAGTTGTCTGGATTAGAAACTTTATCACAAAATTGGGAGTTGTCCCAAGCATTGAGAATCTGATTCCTCTGCACTGTGATACTATCAGAACTGTTGTACAAGCAAATGAACCCAAGGCATATCAAAAGTCAAAGCATATGGAACGAAAGCACCATATAATTTGAGAGATTGTGTCGCGTGGAGACATTGTCATATGCATAATACGGAGTGGGGACAACGTAATATATCCGCTTACCAAGGTTATCCATCCTAAGTTATTTGATAAACATACAGAGGTGGTGAGTATGAGATATAATCGATTTTGGAACTAGAGTAAGTGGGAGAAATTATTGGAGTTGGTACTCGGCTTGCCAATTTCTCATGTATTTTCCTGTAAATACATGTATGAATAGTATTTATTATGTATGAAATTAATTTCTTCGATATACTTTTTTTTAAATGGTAAAGACATATAAGACATATGAATGATTAAGTTATAACGTAATTGCAACAGCGTCGCAATTGACATTGAGAAATATTATAACAATATCATTCTTGAATAATTTCTGGTCAAGGTTTATATTCTTTATTGGTAAGTAAACCAGGGAGGCCGGTACATATCGTATAGCAGAATATTGGATTTCGGTGGTTTGCCTGAGTTAGCCACGAGTCTAAGGAGACTCGTATAGACATATAGGTGTTCATAGCGGATGAACACTGAATGACTCACGGAAGATTCCTAATATATGGTTCAATTACGTCAATAGGAATCTTATCGAGTTGAGTAGCATAGTGGTCATTGACACACTCACAAAATGATTCTTTACTCCCAAGTATAAGAGTGTAGATGTAATAAAATAACTCGATAAGTCCGGATCGATCCACAATGAATAGATTTAGTAAAATAAAATAATAATTTGAGTAAAAAAAGGTGAATTGATTGAAGTGATGGGCAATTTTTAAATTAGGATGCAACAATAAATTAAAAATATTTGGGCTAGAAGATTCACTCTTAATATTTCAAATATAGAGATATCTTATTTTTTATAATATATAAATTGTCATTATTACCCATTTAATTCGCTTCAAGAATTAATTATGGCAAAACATATAAAACCAACCATGTAGGTGGTGATAATATTTGTTTATAAAAAGTCCAGTTAGGAACTCAATCATGCCAAATATATAAAATTAGTCATAAATATGATAACAAAGTTTGTCAATCATTAGTCCATATTTAGATTACTCTCTCATATAATATGGGGTAAAGTATTAATTGTGACAACCAATATGAGATTGTCTACATCAAATTAAGACACCCACAAATATAAGAGTAGATTAAATATTAGTCTTCATATTACAATTCATATATTATAATATAAGAAAGATTAATTTATATTCTCATATTAAGAGTTTCACGCTTTACCCCATCAAAGTGGAATTAACTACTCATGTTTTGAATACAAACACACATAATTTTAGTACTGGAAGAAAAATAAATTACAACAAAGCTTGAAAAATAAAACACACAAACTCTATTCTAAGTTCTTAAGAGAATTCTCAAAAGAAAATATATTTTTCTAAGGTGCTGAGAACCTCTATTGTAGAAGGCTTAGCACCCTCCATGCAATTTATAAATTGCATGTTTGGTGGGAATTAACAATCCACCGAAAGGTGGAATATCATTTCCCACTTTTCTTTTTTATTTTTTTTATTTTTTTTATTTTTTTGTTTTTATTTTTTTCTTATAATTAAAATTACAAGTAGCACACCTTAGATTTTTCATCAATTTTGACCTTGAAAACCTCATAACTATAAAATCTTTTAAAGAGAAAAGTTGTAGATATTTGAGTTTTCTTTCATCTGGAATTGGAATTACCTCAATCTGATATCGAAGTAAAATGTTATGACCAAAATACGAAAATTACGCAAATATGAAATTGTGCACTGTTAAAACGCTCTTTTAAGTTTCTAGCCTCCAAAATCCAAATGTCACGTCCATTTTTCTAGTTATGCATCCAAAGTATTATTTCACCTACATAAGAAATAAAAATATATAAAATATAGATTTAATTAGTATTTCACAAATGTGTTAAATTAATGAGATTAATGAAACTATAAGTGTAAAATGATTACTTTCTCTTTATTATATGTACACTTTTTTAGTGTTCCTCAAACTTGAGATACCACGGTGGATATATGAGTTATCTTCCACACTTTGATGGCAGTCACGTTTTCGACCTTTTTAGGTTAGACCTCCACATGTTCATTGGGTATGGACTGTTGCTCATGATACCCGGTGAAGTATCTATAGAGGATCTGTCAGTCCTACGTACAGGATTTAGGTGTCAACTTCATAAGATTACGATTTGTCAAATCCATGGCCATGGTACACTCGAAAATAAGTTCCGAGTATTATTGAGAAATCATAGAACTATACGTCGACGAGATTATACTTGACAATTATATCTACGTCTCTGGTATTTGTCTAGATGCCTATGACAGAATGATTATACATATGTGAAGATCCGACTTGTATAGTTCAGCGAGAATATATGTGATCGTCATAATTTACGAGTGAGTGAATTATGGATACGAAATTGAATTACATGACGGATATACCTGAACTTATAGAGTCTCACATAATTGAAAATACTCGTAGAGCACTAGGGCAACTTATTACGAATAATATTGATTGTTCAAAAATTATTTAATGGTTAAACGAAAATTACACATGTGGTTTTTTGGTAACTTCTAAATTAGTATGTATATGTATTAAATGCCTAATTTTGATTAGATGTACATTAATTAATTATCAAATGAATTTGTTACTCATATAATTCATGGATGTATTTTATCATTTAGTGTAAATGTAGAAATACATATTATATTTAAATTAAATGAATTAGTTAATTAAAAGGTTAATTCATTTATTTATTTATTGAATGTATTTTTATATTTATAAGTGTATATCATTTAGATTATGACATGTGTTATATTTTAAATGGATTCATGTGGCCTTTTGTTTGGTGTTAGTGGGATTAGGTATTTTGTTTCAAAAATTTTTGAAAATAAAAATAATTCCATTGGTACCACTCTCCCAAATTTTCGGCTATCCACTTATGTAAGTGGGAGTTGTTCATTTTCTTCTTCAAGATAACCAAAGGCAAAAATAGTAAGCCCTGAGAAAACAAAAGATTTGAGAAAAATAAAATCAAAGGGTTTAGCTTGAAGAATTGGAAAATTAAGATAAATTTTCTTAATTTTTTCATAAGGAAATTATTTCCATTTTCTTTATTTGAGTAGATGATATGTATTTTTGTTTTTTCTTCTCTTGAATATAAGATTTACTTGTTGGAAGCTTGTTGGAAAGAAAACATGCATGTGTGGTAAATCTTTTAAGCTTAATAAGTGTTATTGTCGTTTAATTTGGTTAAAGAATATCAAGTTGTCATTCTAGAATTCTTGTACCACTTTATGAAAATATAGAATTGTTCTTGAGTGTTTTTATTATGGTGAGACTCTTGTATTGTTTGAAAGTTTAGATTAAAGATAGATTGGAAGTTAATTTTAGTTTTATTTGGTTAATTTGATTAATTAAATATTTTAGGGTTTGTGCCTAATTCTAAAATTGGGGCTTTTCATTTCATGGATGTAATTAAGTATATCAAATGTATACTAATCATTTTGGTAGTGTTTTAGAAACACTTAAATGTGACATTTGAAGAAACAACATTAGGGTTTGGGCTCATGAAGCTGGTATCTCTCCTTTACTTATTGAATATCATTCTTTGAATGTGGTTGATTTAACCTAGGGGGACTGTCAATGAAATATTCAAAAATGATTTCATGTTGTATATGAAAAAATCCAAATTTATACGTTTAAGGGTTGATAAAGTTTTGTTTAGATTGATTGATGGTTTAATTACGACATCATGTTAGTGCCAACATCACCATTCACATAACAGATTTATATATAAAACAAATAATCACACGTTTCAAAATATGAATTTTACTTTTTTTTAAAAAAAATTGTACATATATAATAATTTACGGTTAAATTGTAAATTTTAATAAATATAACATCAAATGTTAATTTTAAAATGTGTGGAAGTATGAAGAAAGACTATTTCTTGTACTTTTTTCCCCTCTAATTTTAATAACAAGACTTGCATTTATATAAGAAAGGCCAAGGTTTACATAAAATGAAATGTAATTGTATTTATAATTTTTAGATAAATTGTGAAAAGAGACAAAGAACCACAAGGTTTATAGAGAAAATAGGAAGAAAATTTGTATAGCCCTTTTAAAAACAAATATGAAAACTTATTTAACTACGGAAAATTAAAAATGAGTTTTTTTTGTGTCTTGAATTAAGTTTTTACTTGAGTATATATAAGTTATCGATTACTCATTAATAAAGAAGTAAATATTAATCATAAACGATAATAATTGATGTACGTAAGAGTAGAGATGACAAATAATCAAGATAAAAAAATCTTGAATCTTGTATTAATTTTTGAATCAGGACATAATTTTTTTCGAATTCATGACTGAATAGCTTAAGATTTCAAATTCTATATCGATTTTTTATTCAAGATCAAAAAACATCCCGATGTCTCGATTTTCAACTTAAATTTTTTTATTTATATTTTGCGATTTTTCATATGCACATGAGAAACTGTATCAAATTTGAAAAACAAATTATTAATGATTTTGATTTGTCAGAGCCAACTCAGCTCAACAAAATTATATCACGATTCTAATAGTTATTGTTGGTGTGTTCATTCATTACAAGCAATTAATTTTTGTCTACAATTTGAGAAATTTTTCTAAATATATTATTGCACAATTCATGCTTCTAATTTTTTTTTATTACATATGTGACTCATTTCCTAGTCATTAAAAGCTTCTAGAATAATTTATTTAATAATAAGTTATTGAATATAATAATCAGTTTAGATATCTTCTTAAAACAAATATTTTATTTTAAGTTTTAGAAAACGATCATGATTCAATGTGTTCTGATTTTTGTATTGAGTTATAGAAAATTTTAATTGATAGTTGTTGGATAAAAATATATAAATAATTAAATTTTAACAATATATTATTATAAATGCATGCAAATATGCTTTCACATCCACATACAGTTGATGAAAGGATTTAAAAAAAGAAAAATATAAGAAGGGTGTCCACTAAAGAGAAATTAATTATTTTAATCTTCTCTTATTGATTAAAAAAGTTAACAGCTATCGTTAATGTACTTAGTGCAATAATGGTATCACAAATATTTGGTCACATTTTCAGGCAAATAATCCAAATATTTATGTACCGTTTGATACTGAGTTTGGTGAGTTTATAAATTATTTTATACTCTCGGTACAATATTTATAAATTAACTTATACTCTTAGTCGATAATATTTACCAAACGATGCCTTAAACTTAAGATGATAAGATATACTTTCAAATATTCATAAGCAAATCTTCTTGCACAGATAACATACATTGACTAAATTTTATGTAGATAGCGATTTAATTTATTATCCAATGGTGTATATTGTTTATTAAATGCAAATCAAATTTAAAAAGCTAATCTACTATAAAAAAAATTTTTTTTTTTTTTTAGAAATTATTGAGAAGATTCATTACTTAAAAACATCACAAATGATGTAATTATTCGATTATTTTAACTCAAATATAAATTTATGATACCCTTAAACTCAAATTTAATTAAGATAAAATCTTACAACATAAAATAATATAGGGTTATTTACGTTTTACTACTAAAGTTATGATCAAATAACAATTGGGTACTATGAATATTAACATATTACATTTTACTACTAAACTTATAAAAATTTAACATTTTACTACTTTTCCATCCAAACCGTTAGTTGACCGTCAGTTGACCTTTAAAAAGACTGTTTTATCCTCCAAATAAAATAAAAGTGAAAATTATAATTATACCTTTAAAAAACATATCTAAATCTTATATATAACAATAAAAGAAATACAATCAACAATCACATTTATAAAAATACTTCAATCTCTAAATTATCCATATAACCCAATAAAATAAAGAATTTAATTTACCAAATAATTTAATAATTAAAATTCTCATAATAACCAAAATACTTTAAAGTATAACAATAAAAGAGATATACTCAAAAATCATTATTTCCAATATTCAGCCGTACGATTACCATCGTTGATTATAATATTTATAATTTATAATAATGTGTGTGTTAAGACTCTTTTATCCTTAGGATGTCAATATGATGTCATGGTCAACTAACGGTCAACTAACGGTTTGAATGGAAAAGTAGTAAAATGTTAAATTTTTATAAGTTTAGTAGTAAAATGTAATATGTTAATATTCATAGTACCCAATTGTTATTTGATCATAATTTTAGTAGTGAAAAGGTAAATAACCCAATAATATATGCATATTTGTTCCGGTAACCAATAGAACGGACAATACACTTTTAATTTATTAAAACCAATTTATAAATGTTTAACTTAGGGATTAATTAATCATACATATATATTGTAAGTTGAAATTAAACAAACATGACAAGCGCTGTATATGCTTTTATTGCGCCGCAAATGTCTCTAACTTTCCTACCATCAATCCTCTTTAATTTTTTTATTACTAGGGTGTCCTGTTTTTTTGAACTAATTTAATAAAATTTAAATGTTATTTTTATAATAATAAAAGATTTGTGGAAGAATTAATTATGAATAGGTATTCTATAAAGAAAAATTAAATGCGATATTTTAGAAAGAACAAAAAAAACATATGGGGCATTTTATGAAGAAAAATATTAAATTTTGGGTCAGCGGATTGAATCAAATCTAAATGTTATTTTTTTTTTTAAAAAATAAAAGAATTGAGGAGAAATTCAATTATGAATATGATTTATATCTTTTAAATAAAAGAAAAATTATATGTAGTGCTTTAGGATAAAAAAGAAAATTTTTATGTGACGTTATATTAAGAAAATGAAAAATAATATGTGATGTTTTATGATAGAAAATATTGAATTTTTATATATGTATATAAAGATAATTTGATTTTTAAACTTAAAAGCAAATATTTTCGGCCAAGTTAACTGGTATTTGCATTTTATTATGACCATCGCCACTCTATGCAATTATTATTATTATTATTTTATTTATTAAACTTTTTTTATCCATCAATCTTTAATGTTAGACAATACATGACTTTATTAAAAATTCAGTTTTTTTTCCTTTGGTAATAAAAAAAAATGATCATGACCATCTATACAAGTTTCAATGAAAACTTTATCTTTCTTATTTTGTGACCATGCCCATTGTTATTATTAATTTGTTTTTCCCTTTCTGAATTGGAGATGTCAACATTTTTTATGATCAAATTTCACTTTATACTCATTTCCAATTAAAAATCAAAATATTGATTGTATCTAACATGTCTTATAGTTATAGAGTAGTATTTTGAAATTACATGTTGATGGACGTAAGAATGAGGTGAAGTTATAGAGAGATGATTCTTGTGATTCTTTGATCACTGAATGGTATTTTATGAGGAAAAATATTTCTATTATTATTTGAATAGAATTTAT
Source organism: Zanthoxylum bungeanum (assembly GCA_019454045.1). Lineage (NCBI taxonomy): Eukaryota > Viridiplantae > Streptophyta > Magnoliopsida > Sapindales > Rutaceae > Zanthoxylum > Zanthoxylum bungeanum. Next base: position 53,380 of record SKCR01028877.1, read on the forward strand.
AGAGATTAGAAACTCTATACAAAAAAAAAAAAAATATATATCACTAAACACTCTCTAATTTTTCTTATTTGCAATTGGTTTCGTTGGGATATCTAAGCTCTCAAATGAGAGAGTCCATTTGACTGCATCTCAATGTTCTTTTCCTAGATTAGAGAGAAAATAACTCACTACACCCATTACGTAAATAATATCTGGTCTGATACATACCATTGTATACATTAGGCTTCCAATTGCTGAAGAATAAGGTATTGATGACATCTCCTCTATCTATTTCTTGGATGAGATGGACAAACTCTTGCTCAGTTTGAAGTGGTGAGCTAGTGGAATGCTGACAGGTTTGACATTCTGTGTGTTGAATCTCTTGATCACTCATTCAATATAATTCTTCTGTGATAGCCATAACCTTTTGTTCTTTCTGTCTCGAATTATGTGCATTCCTAAAATCTATTAAGCTAGTCATAAGTCGTTCATGTCAACAAACTTAGAGGGTTCCTTCTTCAGCTAGTCGATTTTCACCGTCTTTTGTCCAACGATCAACATGCCGTCTACATATAATAGAAAAGGAACAAAATTTTCTTTGGGAAACCTTTGAATGTAAACACACTGGTCTGTTATAGTTCTTTTGTAGCATTCACTCACCATGAACGAGTCAAACTTTTTGTACCACTGTCTTGGTGCTTGTTTGAGGTTGTACAAACTCTTATTCAGCTTGCAGATAAATTTCTTTTTTCCTGAAACCTTAAAACCTTCTGGCTACTCCTAGGGGTGAGCATCAGTCGGTTCGGTTGGTTAATCATTGATTTTTTAACCGAACCAAAATTATTTGGTTAAGTAAATGATCAACCGATTTAACCATATAATGACACATAACCATTAACCAATCTAACCATTATTTTTCGATCGGTTTTAGTTAATTCAGTTATTAACCTATCCAGAATCTCCACAAATAATAATCCACATTAACACATTAATACAAATTTAAATTCATCAAATACACAAACAGATATGTGTTTAACAATATAAGATAAATTTAAATTCATCAAAAAGCAGTCCACAATTACACTTAGTAGAGGCAGAGGGTAAAAGTTTTAATTTCGTTTTAATTAAAAACATATATAAAGTCAAATTATGATTTGTAATCGGTTAATTGATCGGTTCGGTTATACAAATCTCATAACCTTAACCGAACGAAAAACCAAAAAAAGTTAAAAATCTTAACCGGAAAAACCGATTTAATCACAATAACCTAACCATTATAAAAAAAAAATTAGTCGGAACGGTTCCGTTAATCGGTTTAAATCGATTAATAAACACTCCTAGCTACTCCATATAGATTTCTTCATGTAGATCACTATGAATAAATATTGTATTAATATCCATATGTTCAAGTTCTAGGTTCAAACTGGCTACTAATTCTATGATAACTCATATCAAAGATATTTTTACAACTAGTGAAAATTTTTGTCAAAGTCGATTTTTTTTTTTGTAGGAATACTTTGACTACTAATTGGGCTTTCTGTTTCACCATACTTCTGTTGCCATCATTCTTCATCTTGAACACACATTTGTTCTTCAATGTGTTCTTGCTTTGTGGGAGCTTGACTATCTCATAAATATGATTTTTCTGCAGAAATTTCATTTCATCATGCATTGCTTGCAGCCATTTTTCTTTGTCATTATGAGATATAGATTCTTGGAAATTCTCTGACCCCCCCTCATCAGTGAGCAGAATATAGTCAGATTCTGAATATCTCATCGATAGAATTCGGCCTCGTTCAGATCTTTGTATCTGAGATTCACTAGTTTTTGGAGGTATGTCTTCATCTAGATCTAAGGATGATCATGTAGCTTCTGATGGAGAAGGTTGCGGCTTCCCCAGCTCAACATTCTCTTCTTCCTCCTCATATTCTACTTCTATCATTCATCTTTCATCCCATCAATATTTGTGGCCAATTGTGCTGGTGTTGTGTCTAGATTTGAATCAATTCTGTTGGCACTAGAATTAGGAGACATCATGGGCTTTTCAATGTCTTATATTGTCTAGTTTTCATAAAACACTACATTCTACTTCCGATGAAATTCTTTTCCTTCGGGTCCCATAAACTATATCTAAATTCCTCATCTCTTATGAGAACCCCACAAGAACGAAGCTCATGAATCTCATAAAAGATTGTTATGTAGACCCAGGAAAGCAACAAAGATGATGCACGGATCCTTTGAAGATTGATGCTTCAAGAATCCCGCATGCAAGATGACGCCACAAGGTTTGCAACTTCCTTGATAAGTCTTTAATGTTCAGTCAAGAACAAAGTTTAAGGAAATCCATCTCTAAATTTTATTAATCTCAAAATAGAGGCTCCCAAAAAAAATAATGATAAAAGTTTGTTTAAATAGTAAACTAACATAAAGAAAATCATAATCTAACTATCTTAAATCATTATTCACGTTTTAGGCTTATAACACATATAAATTCAGCCCAAACATGAATTAAACTAGAAACTATACTTAATAAAGCCCAAATTAACTAATGTCATGCCTTAATAAGCCCAAAGCCTAACATAATACTTGACTTAGATACCAAATACTTTAATCCAATAGGTTAACATACCCAATGAGCCTACATACTCATTACCTAATCTAAAAACCCAATAAATAAATTAAATTAATAGATAAAACCATGGGCTTTGATTAATTAAATAGAGTTCAACGCGTTTACATAAATAAAAGACAAACTAATAAAAAGCTCAAATACATAAATGTAGTCCACTCCTTGAATGGTCCATATGCAAATGTAGTTCATGTACCTGTAAACCCAATAATAATATATGAAGTAGTTCACATGCGAAAATGAATGCATATATGACGTCCAATTGATGCCAAAATGAATGTATATGAGGTATAGAATGTCCTCCTAGAATCCCAAGAAGAAATCCAAACTCGGATCACATCAGTCTTTATAGTATATAAAGATGCATAGAGTGGTCAGTGCATTGAGCTTATGTCTAAGCTCCTTGGATACATGTGCAAAGGCAAAATAACTGAACGCTCTTAGGCGAGAGTACGAGGGATTTTTACCAGACCACACTTTCTCCGGAATTTCAAAATTCAACGGTACTGACAGTGATCTACTGATTAAATAGTAGGCGGCTCAAGCAGCTTCTCCCCAGAATGGCTTTGGCAGCTTAACCACATTGATCATACTTCTGACATTTTTCTATAATGGTGTGATCATTCTTTCGGCTACACCATTATGTTGTGGGGTACGTAGAACAGTCATCTCATGTCAAATATCGTGTCTTCCACAATAGGTATCGAACTCTCTGAAAATATACTCACCTCAATTGTCTGTGCAGAAGCACTTCAATTTCATTCATGTTTCACATTATACCATGACGTGGAACACTTTGAAATGATCAATGACCTGATCTTTTATCTTCAAGAAATATACTCATACTTTTCGAGAAGTATCATCAATTAAAGTCAGAAAATACTTATTAACGTCCAGTGAGTTAACATTTAAGGGACCATAAACATCAGAGTATACCAAACTAAATAACTCTGATCTTCTCATAGAAGAGAAATTAAAAGAGACTATATGTTGCTTTCCAAATAGACAATGATTATAAGGGTCTAGTGCAGCATTCTTGAAGACATAGATAAAATCCTTATTTGTTATGGTAGATAACATTTTCTCACTCATGTGTCCGAGTCTCTAGTGCCACAGATTTTGAGAAGCCTCTCGTTCAACTATATTGAGACTGTCTACACACATTTTCAAATAAGTCTTGTATAAAGTGCCGTAAATATGTCCTCGAGCGACAATCGTGACACCTTTTATCATTCTCCATATGTCATTGCTAAAGTGATTGGCATAGCCCTATTTGTCAAGGGCTATCCCTGAAAGTAGATTTAACCGAAGTTCTGGAACATGTTTGACATCCTTCAAGGTTATTATACACCTGATATTTTTATGTATCCGAACATCATCGATTCCCACAATCTCAGAGGAACTGGTATTTCTCATCTTCACTGCTCCAAGGACTCATACTTTGTGTGTTGTAAATAAACCTTTATGGGGAGTGATGTGGTAAGATGCTACAATATCTACCACACACTCAATATCTTGGGTTGCGGTGTGAAGGCATGTCTCTTCTTGAATGAAGCAGATAGCTACATCACCTGAGACAGTGACTAGTGTCTTTTCATCGTTATTCTTCGGTTGGGAATTACATTGACCTGCTCTCATTGTAATTTTTGACAATTCTTCTTTAAGTCTCCCTCTATGCCACAATGGTAGCACTTGTAAGTAGGCTTTCTTCCGTCTGTGGATTTGCCTTTGCTTTTGCTTTTGCCTCTCCCTCTACTTTGATTTTCATCTCGTTGTCTTCATCGATTCTCCATAATGAGGACTTGTGACTGATTTGTGCCAATATCTTTTCTCATAGCATCTTCATTTGATAGGGCATCTTTGACCATAGATATAGTAAGCTTGACACATTGGGCTGAATTGCTAAGAGAAGCCACCAATGTCTCACACCTATCGGGAAGAGAACTGAGAAGTATGAGAAATTATACTTCATCTCCAAGCTCCATGTCTATTGTAGATAACTGATTCACTAGGCTTTGAAACTTATTGGTGTGTTCGGCAATTGAATTTTAACTCATTAACTTCAAATTCACCAAACGTCTCATTAATAAAGTTTTATTTCGAGCAGTCTTGGCCTGGTACATACATTTCAGTTTTGTCCTTAATTCATAGGCATCTATATCCTACGCTACGTGATGAAAATTTTGTGGTCGATCCACTGCCGAATCTAGCCGAGGGTTTTTTTATTGAGTTTCTCCCAATCACTTTCTTTAAAAAAATCTATTTTCATTCTTTTTTCCTTAATCATATTAAATAAATCCTTGCAATTCAAAAAATCTTCCATTCAAGGCTTCTAGAATGAATAATTAGTCACTGTCACCTTGATTGTAGTACCTTAAGATGACTATTCCATTTTCATTTTTGAGTTTAAACTTTAAAATGACCAAATCAACAAATTCAGTGCTAATTTACACAAAACAGAGGTCACCGTTACGTTTAAAATGGTCAAAATAGGTGGATTTGAATGCTTGCTGGCCAAATCTGACACTAATACCAATTTATATTTTTAAAAAATTATAAGGCTAAATTATAATTTCTTTAAAATTTGGCCAATCTACCAATTTTAGAGATTACATGGGGCTCTCCAAAATTTTATAAGTACACTGACGTGACAAACACATGGCAGTTGACGTAGCAATGATTAGGCTGACTACGCTGATGTGGTGATGATGTGTCTCGACACTTGCTTGCTAACGCGACTTGACACGTGTCAAATGTCATGGTGATGACTGGATTGATGATGCCAACATGGCACCTGATGTGTCGGTGGCGTGGTAGTTGTTGTAATTGTCTTCAACCTTCAACAACGCGTATGACGCGTGGAGTTTACTCTCAACTTTTTACTCAGCACGTGTGCCATCGTCTGGTCTTCATTTGATCACCGAAAAATACCATCATGCTCGTCTCGTCATGAAAAAACTGATGGTATGCTCAAAATTAGATTTTGAGCACTTTAGCGAAACTTGAATTTTTCGAGTCGAGTTTCGTTCTTCACCTTCACGGCCCCTAACATATAATCAAAGTCTCTGATACCACTTGTTGTGAATCTCTGATCACTTAAGATTATTTTATGAGAAAAAATAACTCTATTACTACTTGAATAGAATTTACATAGATTACAAACTCTATACAATTAAAAAAAAAACTCTCATTAAACACTCTCAAAGTTCTCTTACTTGTAACTTGTTTTGTTGGGATGCATAAGCACTCAAATGAGAGATCTATTTATAGCCAATTCATGGCTTAAACGTCAATAAAAATAAAACTCACCGAAAGTGATATCAATTTTCGACTGGTTTGGCTTGATGAAATATATTTCTGCATCAAGCCAAAAACAGCAAGCAGTTGGATACTTCAATGATTTTAATAAGAGTTTTACACACTTTGTATTCATGCTTTAGGTCTTAAATACAAAGATACAATATTATCTGCAGCTATAATTCAAATGTTTGAAGTCTATAATATAGATAAACCGTTAGATAAGATACATTACCAAGATATTGAAATATTACGGAAAAATATATTTTAGATAATAAAATAATTAATTCAAAATTTTTAAATGATCAGAACTATTTTTAATTTATTTTTAGCTTCTTAATTTGTGCCCTTAATAATCACATTATTAAAATCTATATTTCTATTGAATAATTAAAGAAGTTGTTTGAGAAGCATCCAACATTTTAATTTTATGACTAAACTAAAATTAAGTTAGTTAATTCGATGATAACCCACTTTCTCTTAATTTATTTTGCTACCTTTTGTGGATTTTTTTTAATATATAAAAGTAAATCATACCAATTTTAGACCATAAACCCTAAATCCTAAACCAATAATACCACAACAAAACTTATCTAAATAGACAATAATCAATATTGTTGAAATCTATGTGCCTAATTCTACCTAAAAATTAACTTTAGAATTGAGAGTTGTTTTGTGGTTATATTCAGAGACCAAGATCACTTCTTAACAGATATGAAATATTTTCCTCAACACTCATCCTCACATGCATGTTGGTTTTATGATCTTCTGCCAAACATGTATAAGATTGACTTTAATACCATGTTGAAATTTATAAGCTCAGTTCAATCAAAAAACTTATTTGAGAGTTGATAATGATATTACTTCTCAAGTTATGTAGGATATTTTCCTCAACAAACAATAATGTTATAATGATCTTAATTCAAAGCGAGTACAGTCCTTATGTCTGGTTCTGAGTTCGAGTCCAGAATGTGTATTTCTTTGTAAGAGTTTGAGACAGCCGGAGATTTTAGATGCTTTGTTTAAGCCCGGATAAGGTGATTTGGTGGCGATATTTCTAATATTTCAAAAAAAGAAAGTAGAATCCTTACCATAAAACTTTTTAATTCAGCCACAAAAAAAAAAAAAAAAAACTTCTTTGATAAGGAGTGTTGAATAAACGTCCTAAAAATGACGTTTCGTACCAAGGAATACGCACAAATCTCACATTGAGATGAGATTAGTCTGTTTAATTCGATTAACAAATTAATTATTTATGTTCATTTTACGCTGTTGGAAGAAATACAAAGACAGAGATCATTTTCTCTTAATGAGAGATTTCCATCTTTACACTTAGATAACCCAATGGCAGTGTAAGTTAGTAATTAAAAAAATAAAAATTCTAAACTCAAAATAAAAATCATTAGAACTCAACCTTTGTGATTTTAAAATTTATCAAAAACATTCATAATAGTGGTTTTCAGCCCCGAAGAGCTTCGAAACTTGAAGAATGACAGAGTGGGTTTTACACTTAACAGATAAAAATTTGAGGTCATTATGAAGATAAGAGGTCAGACAGATGGGGCCTAGGCCCAAGAGGCATATGAATCCGACCCGAGATGGAAATATGTTCAGGAAAGATGAGGGGAGAGAAGGACTCGGCACCGACCCGATCTGTGAAGCAGGTCAATCATTTCGATTTACAGTCGATCATCTCAACTTACTGGCCTGAGGAGGTAGGTCGGGGTAGTGGCGTTATGTTCAAGGCTGGATGACCTAAGCTCTACATAGGAACTTGTATCTTTCAAAAGGTCTGATGCGACAGAAAACGGGCCATTAGTTTATCTTCCGGCATGCGCTATCGCGTGGGAGCAGTTAGAATACAGGCTGGCATTATGGAATAACATGCAGCAGTTACCAAAAGTAACATGGTTTAATGAGGTATCAGATGTCATAGTTACTATTTCTAGAGTGGTTGGAGAAGAGAGCATGCGCGACGATGGCAAGTTCATATGGCTGACGTCATGAAAATAGTGTAATAGTGGAATTATACATATTATATAAATGGGTTGAGAGTTCATTGTAAGAGGTTGGTCAATTATTTTCTAGCAAGAGATAATTGTTTCTTCACTTGTAAAAGAGAGAAAAGAATCTCGAGCTAGAGAAAGAAAAGAGGTCGTTCAGACCCGAGCCAGTAATACAAGTTTCATTTCCCTTTGTGCCTGTGGATGAAGATTGGATCCATTCCACTAAACCACATTAAATCTTCTATTTTATCTGTGTTCTTTCCTTTTGCCTGCTAAGTTTGTATTTGGTTCCCAACAAACCAAACAAATTCACTGCTTGGGGGAGGTTTGTTTGAGGAGTGATTTTTCAAAATTACCCTCGGAATAAAAAATAGTCGTCAACAGTTGGCGCCGTCTGTGGGGAACAGTACAAGAAGCAGCAAACATACTAAGACGATGGCAGGAGACGGGAACCACAGATCTTCAGAGGCTTCGATGACAGAGTGGATGGAGAAAATAGAAGACACCATGCGAAGTGAGAGAGAAAATGCTCAAAAGGAAAGGGAGGCAACTCAAATCTTCATGAAATCCATGATGGAGAAGTTAGAAAAGCTGGAAAAGAAGGCGAAGAGAAAAGGGAAGCGAATCCCAGCCAAAGGCGAAAAGAGATAGTAGAAGGGGAAAAACCTATGTTCACAATAGCAGGGGAAAACATTGGCCGAGGATTCGAATTGGGCAAGAAAGAACTATTGTCGGATTAAAGGGGCTCAGAGGTTCTGACAACAGAAAGGGCCCTGATGATTCAAAAGGCTAGACCGGTACCCATAATGTTCACTGAGGAAGATGCCCAAAGGGTCAGCTACCCCCATGATGACGAGCTAATAATTAGGGCCAATATCGGCGGGGCCGAGGTAGATAGGATATTGGTAGATCCCGGGAGCGCGGTGGATATCATCGCCAAGGAAGCTTTAGACGATTTGGGCGTGGAGTACACCACTTTGATCCGGGACACGAAACTATTGTACGAGTTTGGGGGAGCATCTGTAGTCCCGCTAGGTCGGATACAGTTGGCTATTACCATTAAGATGATTCCCCACACCCAGATCGTTGTGATGGATTCTACCGTAGTAGATTGCATGAGTAGCTATTAGATGATCTTATGGAGGCCCTTCATGATGAAGTCAAGGGTGGCTATGTCGTGTTACTACCTGAAGCTGAAGTTCCCGACACGGGAGGGAATTGAGATAGTTTGTAGAAGCCAGAAGATGACTAGGAGTTACTTTGCTACTGTTTCTAAGGAAACTCTTTATATTAAGGAGGTATGGGTGAAAATGAAGGAAATAGAAATGGACGAGGCAAAAGTTGAGTCGGCCAATCCCTGACCCGAGGATCCTGTCCAGTTGGGGGCAGGGGAAGAGCTAGAACAGGTGGAGCTTTTCGGCCTTGGAAAAAATATTAAAATTGGGGCAGGACTGTAATCAGGTTTGAGGAATCAGTTGCTGGTTTTTCTGAAGAAATATGTGAATGTCTTCACATGGGGGCACGGGGACATGCCCGCGATTGACCCTAAATTTATCAGTCATTGTTTAACGGTCGATTGGGCTCACAAGCCGGTAAATCAAAAGAGGATGATTGTCAACCAAGAATGATACGAGGCGATTCAAAGGTTGAAAAGTTGCTAAAACTCGGGTTTATCAGGGAGGTCAAATACCCAGAGTGGGTATCCAATGTGGTCTTAGTGAAGAAGGCCAGTGGGAAGTGGAGGATATACGTGGATTTCTCTAACTTGAATGAGACTTGCCTAAAGGAGAGTTTCCTACTCCTTAAGGTAGATCACTTGGTGGACTCTACGGCGTGTCATGGACTGCTCAGTTTCATGGATATGTTCTCGGGGTACAACCAAGTCAGGATGCATGCCAAGGACGAATAAAAGACAGCCTTCATTACTGACCAATGGTTATACTGTTACAAGGTGATGCATTTCGAATTGAAGAATACCAGGGCCATGTATCAAAGGTTGGTGAACAAGGTTTTCAAGCCACTCATCGGCAAGACAATGCAGGTCTATATCAATGATATGATTACGATGACGAATAAGCCCGAATATCATCTGGACGATCTCATATGGATATTTGAGTTGTTGAGTAAGCACAACATGAGATTGAATCCGGACAAATATGCTTTTAGTGTATCTTCAGGAAAGATTTTGGGGTACATGGTCAGTGCCCGGGGCATCGAAGCAAACCTGTAGAAAATCAAGGTTGTGTTGGATTTAAAGTCTCTAATGACGGTCAAAGAAGTGCATAGTTTAATGGGTCGATTGGCAGCACTAAACCAGTTCATTTCTAAGGCTATCGATAAGTGTCATGCCTTCTTCCAACTGATCAAGAAGGTTAAGAAAAAAGTCAGCTGGACAACTGAATGCGAGGACGCATTCCAGCAACTGAAGGAGTACTTAGCCCAACCTTTACTATTGGCGAAGGCGATCCCAGGTGAGACAATGTTCTTGTACTTGGTTGTTTCTGAATATATCGTGAGTTCGGTGTTAGTGCAAGAAGTGGATAAAATCCAAAGGCTGGTGTACTACACTAGTAAGGCCCTATTGGATGCAGAAACTCGGTAACCAACTCATAAGCTGGTGGCTTTGTCCTTGGTCACTACGGAAAGGAAGTTTCACCTTTATTTTCAAGCCCACGCCATCAGATATATACTGATTATCCTTTGAGGCAGATACTGCACAAACCGAAGGTCTTGGGTCATCTAGTAAAATGGTCTGTGAAGCTAAGTGAGTATGATATATCCTATCTGCCTAGGGTATATATCAAGGGGCAAGCACTGGCAGATTTCATTGCAGAGTTCACTGGACCTCAGGTTATGGCAATAAAGGAAGCTAATTGAGAGTTGTTTGTTGATGGATCAGTCAGTGCAAAAGAGTGTGAGGCCGAGATGATCCTCCGAAGTAGCGAAGGAGATGAATTGAGCTACACCCTGAGATTCACCTTCGAAGTTATGAATAATGAGGCAGAATACGAAGCAATTCTGGCAGGACTAAGACTCTGCATGGTAGTTGGAGTCAGAGATATGATAGTGAAAAGTGATTCCCAACTAGTCGTTCAGCAATTGAATGGTGAATTCCAGGCAAGAGAATCGAACATGATTGTTTATCAGGCCGAGGTAAAGAAGCTACCTGAAAGAATAAGGAATGTAGCATTCGAGAAGGTCGGGCGGGAGAACAACTAGCAGGTAGACTCACTGGCTCGGTTTGCATCATTCATCAAATCAAAATTCCCCAGACCATTCTGTTAGGATGCTTACAATCAAGAAGTGTTGGGATACCAAACGTAATGGAGATAGATGTCGAGAGAGGGGCACCCTGAATGGTTCAGATCAAGAAGTATTTAGAGATGGGGGATGTGCCCGAGGGGAAGAAAGAGGCAAGGAAGCTGAAATATCGGAGTGTAAGATTTTGCTTGATGGACGGGGTATTATACCGAATGGGGTACACGACGTCATATTTAAGATGTCTGGGACTCAATGAGGCATATTATGTGCTCAGAGAAATTCATAAAGGAATCTGTGGAAGCCATGGTGGAGGTCGGTCGATCGCTCACAAGGAGTTAAGGTAAGTTTTTTTAGCCAACAATGCACCACGATGGGGCCAGGGTTTCCCGGGCATGTGACAGATGTCAGAAGAACACCAACATACTCCACCAGCCCCCCGAGCAGCTAACCACATTGTCAAGTCTTTGGCTGTTTGCCCATGTGGGATAGATCTCATTGGGCTGATGCCGATGGGTCGAGGTCAAGCCAAGTTTGTCATTGTTGCAATCGATTACTTCACCAAGTGGGTGGAAGGTGAGCCGTTGTCCATGATAACCGAGAGATCATCACGTAAAATAGGAAGCAGTTTGATAGTAAGGGTTTCAGAAAACGTTGTAAGAACCTCCAGATTGCATTGAGGTTCGCCTACCCTGCTCATCCGAAGTCCAATGGGCAAGTGAAACCAACAAATAAAACCATCAAGAGCAACTTGAAGCCAAGGCTCGAGTCCTGCAAGGGAGCTACCTGAGGTTTTATAGGCATATCGGATGACCTATAATGAATCTATGGGTGAAACACCTTTCTATTTGGCATATGGGTGCGAAGCGGTTATCCCAGCAGAGATCATGATGCTGACCCATCGGGTTCGGCATTTTGAGGAATGGCAGAATGAGGAGCTCGTGAAGTACCATCTTGACTTGATATAAGAAAAAAAAAAGAAAGAGGTCGGCAATCAAGATGGTAGTATATCAGCAAATGATGACACACTTCTACTATAAGAAGGTTCGGGTACGATCTTTTATCCCTGGAGACTTGGTCCTGAGGTGAGTTACTTTAAATACGAGGAGGCCCGAGGAAGGTTCATTGGGTTCCACATAGAAGGGGCCGTATAGAGTGATTGAGGTAGTCAGGTCAGATGTCTATCTATTGGAGCAGTTGGACGGTACCCGACTCAAAAAGTCCTGGAATACTGAGATGCTGAAAAGATACTTCCAGTAACTTCATGTAGAATGATCCTCGAAAGTTATGAAATGAGCAGACGACTGTATGAGTTGTTGAAGGAAATGTAAAAGAACGTCATCAGAAGTCTCCATCTAGGATTGAGCTGTTGAATGAAATGTAATGTGAGGATGAACAAGCTCCTCCTAGAGAAATTAAGGCTGTTGTTCGACCTGTCGATCTTCTGGTTCTCGGTAACGACAGTCGTCACGGAGCAGTAGGAGATTCGGGATGCAAGGTGTGCTCAATTAGTTTTCATAGTGCCTCCTACTTGTTATGCACATGTGGTGGCTTTCCGGGCTTGTTATTGCGTAGAGGGTGAAACATATGAGGGTAAATCCACAAGTGGGAATAGAAGGAGAATTAATCAGCTATAAGATTGGTGGTCTGAAGTCATAAGGACGACTTCTTCCATTCTTCCATGAAGTTGAGGCACAGTCACATACACCCGAAGAAAATAATCACTAGAAGATATAAGTCGTAAGTCCCCGATCAAACTCGTAAGCTAAACTTGTCAAGAATTGTTCAGGAATAGCTCAGTTCAGAAGGGCATTGCTAAGGATTGCTTAGAAACGCGATGAAGGAACTTCCAATAGAGTCTCTCTTATAATAACCCTCAAAGAGTTGTAAAAAGAGCGGTAGATCCCTTGAATATGAATAAGACTTTCTCATTTTAAATAAAAACTTGTCAACTTTTCTTGTTTATTATTTGGATGGGAAAGGCATGTTTAATATTCTTATGAGATACTCGTGGTCGGGATAATTCAAGAGGTGGAAGACATATGGGAAAAACGTGAACCCCCCACGGCACGCCAATCCCATGTGTCATTATCAAACCACTAGGGCAGAGCGTCACTACCCAATGACTTGCACTTTTGAGGAACTTAAGTGTAAAGTCCTGCATGGCATTTGGCACCTCGGGTATCCATAGAACGCTCGGCGAATGAGTCGGTGTAGCGTTTGGTGTCTTAAGGTAATCATAGCAAGTATGGATGGCCAGTGGCTCCGGTACTACGATACCTCTGGGTTTGCATAGCACATGGAAGGCCCATGGGCCTCCGTGGTGTTTGTCACATAACATTAAAGGTACACAACACGGGGAAGGCCCACGAGCCTCCGTGGATTTTATAGCCCCGGGAGGTACATAACACGGGAAAGGCCGGAGAGCCTCCATAGAGTTTGTAGTATCAGGATATGCCTAGTACGGGGAATGAGAATACCCTCGTGGCGTTGGCCATCCCATTTCGGATCCGTAGGAACATAGCACGGGGAAGGTCTGAGGGTCTCTGTACTAGCATGAGAAAAATCTCATAGCATTGGCCGCACCCTCGATTTGTAGCTCGGTTCTCTGGGACGTTGAACTGTGAGGTTCAAAATTAGTATTTTGGGTAGAAAAGGGCCGGACGATGTCTTAGGCTTCCTTGTTGTTTCTTTTGGGTCTGTACGAGGTATGTGATATATCACCCTCGTTTTTTTTGTCTCATTTTTATCCTGGTTTTGTTTTTGGTGGATGACTTGAAGTGAGATTCCATTTCCAGCCTCCATGGTGATTTTCGGAGGTTGAAAATCTTCCCTCGCGGTTAAGTCTCGAAGAGAAGTTTGATGGCTCGGGGCTACATTCACAAAGAGGATACATTCCCTTGTGTCCAGTTGGTTTGATGGCTCGGGGCTGCATGCATCCGCCGAGGCCATGTTATGTTTGATGGCTCGGGGCTGCATTGGTTCCGCTGAGGCCATGCTGGTGGCATAAGGAGGGTACATTCCCTTGTGGCCAGTTTTTTTGATGGCTCGGGGCTGCATTCGTTCCACCGAGGCCATGTTAGTGGCACAATGAGGGTACATTCCCTTGTGGCTAGTTTGTTTGATGGCTCAGGGCTGGGTTACGTCCCGTCGAGGTTCTATTACTATGTGTTGGCACAATGAAAGTTCATTCCCTTACGGCCAAATAACTTAGAAGGTTTGGGTTGGAATCTTTCCTTCAATGCCTCTCATTGTCAGATCATCTCTGGGCTGGGTTACGTCCCGCCGAGCTCCTATTGCTGTGTGTTGGCGCAATGATGGTTCATTCCCTTGCGACCAAATGACTTAGATGGCATGGGGATGGTCTTTCCCTCAATGGCTCTCTTTGTCAGATCGGCTCGGGGTTGAGTTATGTCCCGCCGAGGCCTTTTTGCTGTATGATAGCCCGATGTGAGCTTTCCCTCGTGACCTATTTTTATTTTGTAGGTCTTTGCAGATCATCCTCTTCCGGAATTCCAACATGTCAAGAGCTTACATCAGCCTGAGATGACACAAGATGAACTTCTTCAAGCAGAGAATGTTTGGGTTCCTAGAACATGCCAAGGATCTTCTAAGCATAAAATTGTGTGAATAATCAAGGTAAGTTTGCGGAAAAATACTTACAATGATCGGCTAAGTGGATGTAGAGATTACAAAAATTTATCCTTCAATAAAAGCTCCAAGCCTTCCTTTGAATTCCAAACTCTAGGGTAAGTATCCATATCACCTTTGTAGACTCATTTGTTGTGCTAGCAATCAAGATTTTTGAAGCAAAAATCAATTACCATGAACCTTAGGCTCACGGCAATAGAGAGCAAGAGAGGGGGAGAGGATTCGGCAATCACAAAGAGAGGGAGAGAGTGTTACTTGTTTTTGATTTTCCAAAATCAATTTTCCATATACCAAATATCCAAAGTTGGTAAAAGTCTTTCACATATCAATTAAAATAAAGCTTGTGTGATTTACAAGCTAACAACAACTACCAACTTCTATAAACCAAAAGCTAAATAAAGTTGACTAGTGATGTGACTAGGTGGGCCCCACTTTAAATTCAAAATTCGAGTGGGCCCGCTAAACACATTTCGGGCCCGGGTTCGTTAATTCCAAATTAACGAATTTTCCGTCGCGACATAATTAAATAATAAAGTCGCTTACGAATTAATTCTAAATTAATTCGTTTGCCCGAATTAAAATCGTTGAAATCTAATTTCAATTAATATATCGAATATATTATTTAATCGATTAATTCCAAATTAATCGTTCTCTCTCTTCTAATCGAATTTTATCCCAGATAAATTCTTGCCGCAATTAATCTTAGATTAATTTTCTCTCTCTTATAATTAATCCTATATTAATTCTGTTCGAGTCAAACGTCATCGGTGAATCTTTGGGAAGCGACCCATGAGATCCCTGGATATGTTGGCAGCAAATCCGGTCGTCAGACTATCCGAACACGTGCTTACCCGGAACCACATTCTTACCGATTTACAAGACATGGTTGGCAGCAAATCCGGTCGTCAGACTATCCGAACACGTGCGTACCCGGAACCACATTCTTACCGATTTACAAGACATGGTTGGCTTCTAACAAAGCATTGTGCCTACCCAATTCTCTAGAAATATTCTTTTAAGGAATACATAATCTATATCAAGTGTAATATACCAAGTATTGCGTATTACGATCCAGTATCGGATGTCACATGCTAGGCCTGGGGCTAGAATTGTGTTTTCCCTGTACGAAGCATATATCGGATCACTAGCAACCAGTCTCTTTAATCGGATAATCATGACCTTGTCATATTATCCCGATAGTTATAACATATTAGAGTACTAGTTTCGTATCCCTGCGTGATCATCATCTCCATATGACTGAAGTGATACTTACATCCTGACATCACACCCAATACACTACGATTCTCAATAAACCTAGAAGAGGCATACACATAACTGTTAAAGCCCCGGACGACCAAAACAAAAGCGTACTGATTGTCGCAAGTATTAGCGATGCAAGTCTCAGGTTAAGACCAAATACACATACCCTGATTCGGATTCCCATAGACACATAGTCATACTACCAATGGGATTCCGAGGGGTCTATCCATAGTGAAGTTGTTTCCGTACCATCGGTAAACAGAACCTCATATTACACTTACATGAGTATCCAATATCCAAATATATGAGAACTATGTTGTTACGCTTCCATAACGCGCACAAGTGTAACACTAGTCTATTCCGCATTATCGATGTCCAGTCTCGATAATACTATGACTAGGGATATTTAATGATTAAACCTTTAGTGGATTGATATTGTCTCATATCTTATAATCCGGAACTAATCATAATGACTTTTATCATTTATATATTCAAGTAATCTAATTACAAAATGATAAAATGGTAATTTCCTTTGTCACATATTTAATTTGTACAAAAACCACAATGTTTTTTACAAATAATGATGCTATGGGTCATAATTGTCCAACAATCTCCCACTTGGCCTATAGCCAATCACTCAAGTATCTAACACCTAAAATATGTACATGTCGCTCAAACTTTTGCTGAGGAATAGCCTTCGTCAGCGTATCTGCAATGTTATCATCTGATGCGACCTTCTCGATCTTCACATCGCCACGATCTATGATCTCACGAATCAGATGATAACGTTGAAGTACATGCTTGGATCGTTGATGAGACTGCGGTTCCTTAGCCTGCGCTATAGCCCTGTTATTGTCACAATAGAAAGGAACGAGCTCAGCTGCTAACGGAACTACTCCTAATCCAATTAGAAATTTACGGATCCAAACTGCCTCTTTTGCTGCTTCAGCTGCAGCAATATATTCTGTTTTGTTGTTGAATCGGAAACAGTCTATTGCTTGGAAGATTTCCAGCTTACTACTCCGTTGTTCAAACAAAATATGTACCCGGATTGCGACTTACAGTCGTCTTTATCGGTTTGGAAACTTGCATCGGTAAACCTAGTTACCTCAAGTTCTCCATCTCCATAGATTAAGAAAGCATCATTAGTTCGTCTAAGATACTTAAAGATGTTCTTAACCGCAACCCAGTGACCATCACCTGGATCGGCCTGATAGCGACTACACATGCTAAAAGCATACGAGACATCAGGTCGCGTACATATCATGGCATACATGATCGATCCGACTACAGAAACTAACGGGATCCGACTCAGGTTGTCTCTCTCATCTTGAGTTTTAGGACACGTGTCCTTAGATAGAGTGACGCTATGTGACACTGGCAACAGTCCCCTCTTAGACTGATCCATGTTGAATCTCTTCAACAATTTATCAATGTACATTATATGGGAGAGTCCAATCAGCTTTCTAGATCTATCCCGGTAGATCTTTATTCCCAGAATAAAGGCTGCTTCTCCCAGATCTTTCATGGAGAATTTTAATGAAAACCAAGCTTTCACCGATTGTAGCATGAGAATGTCATTGCCAATAAGCAATACATCATCAATGTAAAATATAATGAATGTCAGTGCACTCCCACTAACCTTCTTATATACACAATGATCATCCTTGTTTTGAACGAAATCATATTCTTTTACGATCTCATCAAAACGTTGGTTCCAAGAACGCGATGCTTGCTTCAATCCATAAATGGATCGATTTAACTTGCAAACCTGGTTTGCATATTTTGGTACGACAAAATCGTCAGGCTGTTGCATATAAACATCCTCCAAAAGGTTTCCGTTAAGGAAAGTGGTTTTGACGTCCATCTGCCATATTTCATAATCGAAATATGCACCAATATCAAGCATTATCCGAATGGATTTAATCATGGCAACATGTGAAAATGTTTCATCGTAATCGACACCATGTCGTTGATGATACCCTTTCGGTACAAGCCTAGCTTTGTACGTTTGTATGTTGCCATCCATATCGGTCTTCTTCTTGAAGACCCATTTGCAACCAATAGGCTTTACGCCTTCTGGTGCATCAACCAGTGTCCAAACTTGCTTGGTGTACATAGAATCCATTTCGGATTTCATGGCTTCTTGCCATAAAGCGGAGTCGATATCTTGTATCGCTTCCTCATACGTAGCCGGCTCGTTATCCTCAATAAGATTAATATCCACATGAGGTGAGATCAGAAACCCATACCTCTCAGGTTGTTTTCTGACTCTCTCCAACCTACGCGGTTCTTGTGTATTAGAATATTGTGGTACAGTTTCATCCCTGATGAACTGTTTGTGTTCCGGTAAGGAATCAGTGTCAGGAACAAACATACATGAAGCCGGAGCCTTGCCCGCCTTCACTTACTTCATGTGCGCCTTGTACTCACGGCAGTCACGCTTCCAGTGACCCCGTTTGCCACACTACAGACAGACATCTTGGGATTTGTCTTTCGCCTTCCCAGAAGACTTTGATGATTTGGCCTTGCCCTTTATCTTATTCTTCTTCTTCACGCCTCCAGTAGCCTTTGGCCAAGCCTTGGCAGACTGAGATGTCGAAGCGAAGTGCGCCTCGCCATTCTTGCCCTTTAATTGCTCTTTTTCTGCTTCTCACGACATTGCCATCAACTCTCCAAGAGTATGATCTTGGTTCATCATATTGTAGTTCATGATGAACCCGCTCCAGCTGTCAGGAAGAGACTGCAAGATCAAATCTATAGAAGTCTCAGCCTCAAAGGTTATGCCTAGCTGACCCAGCTGTTCGATGTCAGCAATCATCTGCGACACATGATGCTCGACAGATGTACCCCCTGACATTCGAGATCGAAAGAGCTTCTTCTGCAATTCATACATTTGCGATATAAGGTTAGATCGGTGAAGGTCCTTCGATTTTGCCATCATAGTATAGGGATCCAATCCCTTATTCTGACGACGAAATTGATGGGTCATTGCAGCGAGCATGACAGATTGAGCAGTTGAGTTGTCATCACTGTGAGTCTTCTAAAGCTCAAGCTCAATGGGCTGCTCAATTCCGGGCTTAGGCCCGAGAGGTCTCTCTATCATATAGAGCATCTTCTCGGCCCCCAGGATTATCTTGAGGTTCATATCCCAGTCACGAAAGTTCGCACCATTAAAGACATTTTCGCCCATGATAATGTCTCTAACGTTGATCTTTCCAGCCATCTTTAATTGCAATAGTCTAACTATTCAATTAATGATTTTTAGGTACAGTCCAACTGTTACAAAAAAAAAAAATAATAAAATATTAGTCCAACTAATAAATATATAAAATGACGAAAATAATTTGAAAGCGCGTATTTGAACGAAATTGCAAATTCAATACTGGCCTCCCACTATTTTTCGGCGAGCCTCTAACACTCTGTTGAGTACTCGAGAAACCTAGTTTCCTAGTGAGCTAGGATCGCGTTAAATAACACACAACCTTGACTTTGGTCAATAAGCTGTATGATATTTAACTAGGTAGATCTCTAAGATCAATTGGATCTTATCCAATTCCTAGATTCTGTAGGTGGACCTTCAATTCCGAAATATATATACAATATATATGCCAATATATCAAATATATTTTCCTAACATTTTCCTCTGAATCAACTAAGCATTGGCTTTGGCTCAACAAGCTTAATGATTCCAGTTAAGCGGGACCCATTGACAGTGGGAAAGCTTCGTAATCCATGTCGATGAACAAGAAGTGACCTTGATTTTGGCCAACAAGTCACAACTTGCCCAAGACATGCGATATGGAACAAAGCTTTCGTGGTTCAAACACATCCGCGATGGACATTGATCTTGACTTTGGCCAACAAACCAATGCCAATCTTGGATCTTGAGAGAGAACCACTCAATGGAAGTAAATCGCTTAATATTTGATTGAGGTTTTTTCGCGTAAATTGGCAACCAATTTATTATCTTTGATTAGGTCTCATCATACACCATTAAGCATGCATTCTAAAAGCATAATAAGGCGCGAAATAAATAATAATGATATACGGATGGATATTTAACAAATTGTTCCTAGAACAAATCTCTCTATTTCCTCTCCCCGACTAGCACTATACTTACTTCTACCCAATTACATAATACAATAAAGAAACCTCATTTACATTGAGGGGAATTGGTGAGAAGAGAAGTACAAAGAGTCAAGAGATATAAGGCTGGACACGCAGATCCAATTTAATAAATTCTAAATTTATTACAACAATTTCCAAAATTGCCCTCACCCTTCTAATATCCATCTGATATACATTATTCATACAATACATCTATGTATTCACACAAACCATGTTATTCAATCAATCTAATCCAATTAATTAATCTTTGAATTAATGATCATTCAATGTTCAAACAGCGATTTGATTTGCGCGAGTCCAACTCGTTTAAGAATAAGTACTCAAAGTGTGTATTCTTGAATTATATCGAACTACAATTTTAAATCCGATTTAATTTGTATCCAATACTAATTCATATTAATTCAAAAATTAAATAATTACACTTAATTAATGTGTCTTTTAGACTTAGATTCTAAATCCAATCTTTAATGGGTCTCAAATGCCTAATTAACATCCAATGTCAATTTAATTAAAGTCAAATGGGCTTTTAATTAATTCTTAAGGCATGGACTTTGGCAACCAAAGCCCAATAAGGAATCAACATTGCTATAAAATTAATTTTGGCCCATTAGGCCCAATTAAATTTTTTTAAAGGCCTAATTAAACTATTTGGACTTTATGGAATGGTTTTAGACCCAATTTGGATCCAATCCAATTGTCCTAAAACAAACTTGGCTCACCAAGCCCATTAAGCCCCAATGTAATAATATTAGCCCAATTTAAAATTAAAGACTAATTAATTTAATTACAATATTCCAAATATCACAACTATTTTAATTAAAGTGTATTAGCCATAATTAATTAGTTAAACCAATATTCCAAAATACCAATTAAACTAATTAATCATGCTTTAACATATCCAATTCATGTCCAACACAATTGAAGCAAAATCAATCTCCAACATGCTTCCTCAAGTCACGGCAATCATGTATTTTTTATATCCAATTTTGATTTCAATCCAATTAAATCACAAATCAATATACTCATGCATTTAAACACATCCAATGGTCTAAAAATCAAAAATCCCCATGAGTATCTAGGGTTCTAAGTTTCGGCCATGCTAATCAAATTAGGGAAAATTAATCTAATCAATTTTTCTCAAAATTAATCATGCATAACTCTAAGTTATCATAATCTAAGCATAACCAAACAATCAATTTGGACAAAACAAGCTCCAAGCAAAAATACCCAAATTAAAGTATATAAACCCTAAAACATTTCATGCTTAAAATTGGCTCTGATACCATTGTTGGGTTCCTAGAACATGCCAAGGATCTTCTAAGCATAAAATTATGTGAATAATCAAGGTAAGTTTGCGGAAAAATACTTACAATGATCAGCTAAGTGGATGTAGAGATTACAAAAATTTATCCTTCAAGAAGAGCTCCAAGCCTTCCTTTGAATTCCAAACTCTATGGTAAGTGTCCCTATCACCTTTGTAGACTCCTTTGTTGTGCTAGCAATCAAGATTTTTGAAGCAAAAATAAATTACCATGAACCCTAGGGTCACGGCAATAGAGAGCAAGAGAGGGGGAGAGGATTCGGCAATCACAAAGACATGGAGAGAGTGTTACTTGTTTTTGATTTTCCAAAATCAATTTTACATATACCAAATATCCAAAGTTGGTAAAAGTCTTTCACATATCAATTAAAATAAAGCTTGTGTGATTTACATGCTAACAACAACTACCAACTTCTATAAACCAAAAGCTAAATAAAGTTGACTAGTGATGTGACTAGGTGGGCCCCACTTTAAATTCAAAATTCGAGTGGGCCCGCTAAACACATTTCGGGCTCGGGTTCATTAATTCTGAATTAACGAATTTTCCCTCGCGACATAATTAAATATTAAAGTCACTTACGAATTAATTCTAAATTAATTTATTCGCCCAAATTAAAATCCAATTTTAATTCCGCGTTGAAATCTAATTTCAATTAATATATCGAATATATTATTTAATCGATTAATTCCAAATTAATCGTTCTCTTTCTTCTAATCGAATTTTATCCCAGATAAATTCTTGTCGCAATTAATCATAGATTAATTTTCTCTCTCTTATAATTAATCATATATTAATTATGTTCGAGTCAAACGTCATCGGTGAATCTTTGGAAAGCGACCCATGAGATCCCTGGATATGTTGGCAGCAAATCCGGTCATTGGAATATCCGAACACGTGCGTACCCGGTATCACATTTTTACCAATTTACAAGACATGATTGACTTCTAGCAAAGCACCGTGCCTACCCAATTCTCCAGAAATATTCTTTTAAGGAATAAATAATCTATATCAAGCGTAGTATACCAAGTATTGCGTATTACGATCCAGTATCAGATGTCACATGCTAGGCCTGGGGCTGGAATTGTGTCTGCCCCGTACGTAGCATATATCGGATCACTAGCAACCAGTCTCTTTAATCGGATAATCATGACCTTGTCATATTATCCCGATAGTTGCAACATATTAGAGTATTAATTCTGTATCCATGCGTGATCATCATCTCCATATGACTGAAGTGATACTTCCATCTTGACATCACACCCAATACAGTACGATTCTCAATAAACCCAGAAGAGGCGTACACAGAACCTGTTAAAGCCCCGGACGACCAAAACCAAAGCATACGGATTGTCGCAAGTATTAGCGATGCAAGTCTCAAGTTAAGACCAAATACACCTACCCCGATTCGGATTCCCATAGACACATAGTCATACTACCAATGGGATTCCGAGGGGTCTATCCAGAGCGAAGCTGTTTCCGTACCATCGGTAAACAGAACCTCATATTACACTTGCATGAGTATCCAATACCCAAATATATGAGAACTATGTCGTTACGCTTCCATAACGCGCACAAGTGTAACACTTGTCTATTCCGCATTATCGATATCCAGTCTCGATAATACTACGACTAGGGATATTTAATGATTAAACCTTTAGTAGATTGATATTGTCTCATATCTTATAATCCAGAACTAATCATAAGGACTTTTATCATTTATATATTCAAGTAATCTAATTACAAAATGATAAAATGGAAATTTCATTTGTCACATAGTTAATTTATACAAAAATCATTTTTTTTTTCAAATAGTGATGCTATGGGTCATAATTGTCCAACAGAGAAGCTGATGGATGGACTGACCAGAGTTAGTTCAGGTCGATTTCCTCAACCCGATGAGTCCTGGTAGGAGAGATGACTAAGTCATGGATCAGAAGTAGGAATGCTAGATCAGGATTGTGGTACCCGTTATGAGGTGCCCATGAGAGCATCAGCCCGAGGACATCAGATCGGTCTTCGGCTTCTTGTACCACCATCTTTTTACAGTTCTCGACATCAACTCACTAACTCGTTGATACCGAGAACTATGGGGCAGATGTTGATGGTGGTTTTCATCCCCGATGAACTTTGAAACTTTAAGAGGGGCAAAGTGATTTTACACTTAACAGATAAAAATCCGAGGTCATTGTGAAGATAAGAGGTCGGACAGATGGGGCTCAGGCCTAAGAGGCATAGGCATCCGACTCGAGATGGAAAGATGTTCAGGAAAGATGAGAGGAGAGAAGGTCTCAACACCGACCCGACCTGGTGGAACAGGTCGATCATTTCGGTTTACAGTATATCATCTCAACTTACTGTCCCGAGGAAGTAGGTCGGGTTAGTGGCGTTATATTCAAGGCTGGATGACGTAAGCCCTACATGAGAACTTGTATCTTTCAAAAGGTTTGATGTGACAGAAGCGGGCCATCAGTTTATCTTCTGGCATGCGCTATCGTGTGGGAGCAGTTAGAATACAGGCTGACATTGTGGCATAACGTGCAGCAGTTACGAAAAGTAACATGGTTTAATGAGGTGTCAGATGGCAGAGCTATTGTTTGTAGAGTGGTTGGGGAAGAGAGCCTGGGCGGCGATGGCAAGTTCACGTGGCTGACGTCACGAAAATATTGTAACACTGGAATTATACCTAGTAGATCTTGCCAAGATTCCGGTTAAGAACCGAAACCGAACCAGAACTTGACTGGTTGGAACCGCTAGAACCGTCGATTCCAACGGTTCCAAACAGAACCGTAAGGTTTCGGTTGGAACCGTTGAAACCCTAGGATTCCAACGGTCACACCCAACGGCTACTAGCTGTTGGGTGATCCAGCCCAACGGCTAGTAGCCGTTGGGCTGGGGGTAGGGAGCCGTTGCTCCCTGCCCCAATTTCAAAAAAAAAAAAATTAATTTTCCCAAATTACCCCTAATAACGGTAATAAAACGATTAATTTTAGGGGGAGTTTATGTATCACAAAAATATTCTAAAAATGTATAAATATGGGTGATTTTTCATTATTTCAACACATCAATTTCTCAATTCTCAATCTCAATTCTCTCATTTACAAATTACAATTTATCTTTCTCAATTCTCTAATGGCAAGCTCATCTAAGAACACAATGTCAAATGTGCCAACCTAAGAGAGTGGCCCTAGTATCGGTTCACGGAGAAAAGAAATTAAGTCAAACAGCCACGGATGATGATTGATAATTAAATATTTAAATAATTGTAAAATTACAATGGGGGAAATATCTTTCAAATGTAATGGAATTACGTGAGCTTTGATTTCTCTCACCCCTGAAGGATACGTAGACAACTTTAGTTCTAAAAAATTTAAGTTCAACCTCTTTAATTTAATTTTTTTTTAGATAAGAATTTTATTTATAATTTAATGTAATTATTATGTAATGTAAGTTTATTATATAAATTCAAATTCATAATTTTAAATTATTTTATTTTATTCATCTCAATTTTTTATTTTCAAAAAAAAAAACCCGAATGGAACCGGAACCGGAACCGAACGGTTCGGTTCCGATTCGGTTCGGGTTCGGAACCGAACCGAACCGCCGGCCACCTCTAGTACCTAGTATATAAATGGGTTTAGAGTTCATTGTAAGAGGTTGGTCAATTATTTTCTAGTAAGAGATAATTGTTTCTTCACTTGTAAAAGAGAAAAGATTCATGAGCTAGAGAAAGAAAAGATGTCGGTCAGACCCGAGTCAGTAATAAAAGTTTTATTTCCCTTTGTGTCTGTGGACGTAGGTTGGATCCATTCAACTGAACCGCATTAAATCTTTTGTTTCATCTTTGTGATTTCATTTTGCCTGCTAAGTTTGCATTTGGTTCCCAACAAACCAAACAAATTCACTGCTTGAGGAGGTTTGTTCGAGGAGTGGTTTTCCGGAATTACCCCTGGAACGAAAAACAGTCATCTACAAATACGTTTTTTTTAACGTTAAAGAAAATATTAATTCCTTAAAGACATCAAATGGAATGTAAATACATATTTTTTTGATAATCAGGGTATTTGGATTAATTTATGCGCCTCTCGATTAATTTCTGAGACCTATATTCCGTGTCCTGAGAAATTTCTCAATATAGATTATAATAAATCGTTAGTTTTTTATATCAGAATGTATAGCCCCAAAATAGAATGTAAATAACAAACCATAACAACTGAAGAATAACACTAAAAATCCGTTTCTAATTTTACCAAATCTAATCCAATGGGAACGAAAACAAACCATTTATTTTATTTTTTTGGAAAACTAGATTTTGATCAAATCAATAAAAATAATAAATTAAAAAGAAAGAAAAGTCAATAAACGTGTTCCCATGCGTGTACAAGTACACGCGCACATGTTAGATGACGTGTGCGTCCGCCTGAATGTACGTATTTATCAGTTGAATTTATGCCTCGACCAAACAACTTGCTTTTAAACAATTTAAGTACAAAGTAATTAAAAATTTAAAACAAATATTGTTCTTGATTTTGCAGAAGTAAAAATAAAATAATTATTATAATTAAAATTATACAAAAAGGACAAAATCTCTTACCCCGGTACGAGAGGATCATTTTGTGGATTTGGGAAGATTCTTTGGACAAGGGTAATCTGGTCATTTGAAGAGAATCTTTTTGCAACTCTAGATTCTTCCTCATATTTTGGATTTTGTTAATTAGGAATGTCAATGTTTAATTAAATAACTAACACTCATGGTATATTCTTTTTTATATCCCATAATTTTGGATTAGTTAGTTTCTTTGCCCCATTTGTTTGGACCAAGTGAAAGAAAAACATAGTTTTTATTTGTTTTATATATTTGTAAAATTACAATAATATATGTCATTTTGAAGACTTATTGATTGTCCTGGTTATATTTTAATTAAATACTGAAAACTATGTAGATATAATAATTAATAAATTGTATGAAAAGAAAAAATGATTATTTTCATATCACATAATTAATAATTGTAAGTTCATGTTTTGACAATTATGTTATTTTGTTGTTTGGATATTTATAAATTATTCTATATCTACAAATGGATTCAAATGGATTGTTAAATTAGGGGTGTACACAGTAGGGGTGTTCACGGTTTTGGTTCAAACTGTAATCCGACCCGAACCGCGCGGTTTGGAGAAATATTGAAAATGATTTCAAGTCAGCCTAAATCGAACAGTACAGTAAATTTGGGGTCGATGTGCGATTTTGACCCAAACGACGACCTGAACCGCCAAGCCGTAAATTTTGACCCGACCCGCAACCCGAACCGCCTAAACCGCCGACCCGCTTTCAAATTAGACATTATTTTATATTTTTCTTCTTCTTTAACCATGAAATTTAAGATATTTAATGATCATATTACAATATGCAATGTATAAATGAAAATTATGTATTTTTCCTCTTCAATTATTATGTGACAGCACATAAAAAAAAATTTTAAATTTTTTTTTAATCCAAACCACCGACCCAAACCTCCTCGGTTTTCCTTATCGAATTTGCAGTTTCGGTTTCTAATTTTTCAAACTGCCAACCCGCGCGGTTTGAAGTGTAAAATGAAAAAACCGACCCGAACCGCACCGCGAACACCCCTAAATCACACACACAAAAGTTTTTTTTTTTTTTTTTTGAAAAATAACATTTCGATCCCTATTTTTTATAACTCCCATCAAGTCTCTAATTTTTTTTCATGTCACTTTTATTCTAACGGTAACTAATCGTTGTTGCATTATGTATTATTACCGTTAGAATGGTAGTAAATATGGAAACCAAAATGTCCAATCCAGTCTCAATCTCATCTCGATCATGATTCTGGATGAAAAATTATTCTGAATCACAACTGATTTTTTAATCATAACAAAAAATCTTCACGAATTGAGACCAAAATTTTTATTCGGGTTGATTTCACATTCCGAATCTTGTATTATTTGATAAAAGATCAGAAATTCCAATCGGATTTCGAGATTATCTACTGTGGATGCTAGATTTCGGCCGAGGTCTACAATCAGAATTTGTAGGTTGGGGGCATCAGCGATCCTGCAAAACAAAGGTAGAGTGAGCGGGAGTAGACTACCCACCGGTGTGGTGGGTGCCGGGGGCACTCCGACGCTCAAGTCAGTAGTATGAAATGAGTAGTAAATAAGTAAAATGTGAAAGCAAGGCTCGTTATTACCTTATCTTTCTTTTGGGTGGCCGTGAGGGCGGTGACAAATGTTTAGGAATGAGGAATTCTGAGAGAGAATAGAGGCTTGTATGAGAGTGGAGAAGCTTAACTTAGAGAACTCTGAGTTCCATGAAAACTTTAGCTTGAATCATGCTTCCATTTATAAGCCAAGAAATACTGCCTTTTTAGTTGGCAGATGAAGGTAAGTCCCACAACGTGATCAATATATAATTATTTAGTGAT
The DNA here is from genome assembly GCA_019454045.1 of Zanthoxylum bungeanum. NCBI lineage: Eukaryota > Viridiplantae > Streptophyta > Magnoliopsida > Sapindales > Rutaceae > Zanthoxylum > Zanthoxylum bungeanum. The sequence goes on from SKCR01028877.1 coordinate 81,353, forward strand.
AAAAAATCTCAGCATGTGGAGGACACATATTATGTTTAGTAAAAGAGGGAAATAGTTGGTAATGACTTGATGTATGTTTATATTTTGTTTCTTGGTTTGACTTTGTGTGTGTAGCCTTATATGCAAATAGTATAAGATTTTGGGTTCTGCTTTGGGCTTTCCAGAATAATGTTAAACTCTCTAAGCTGGGCCTCAGTCTATGGGTTTCATTGGTACTTGGATCCGAGAAAAGACGGATTTGCCCCTGGCCCAATTTTGGTCCGTACATCTACCCATCATTAGACCTAATAGGTAAATATAGAAAATTAGGAACTCAATCGATAATTATAAAAAAATTAAGGAGATAAAGTAAATTCTACTTTAAAAAATGAAAAAACACTTGTGGTAATGTAAAATTACATAACACCCTGGCAAGCAGAAGTGGAAAAATATCAAATTAATAAAACTAAAATTAAAAACCCCCTAAAACTTAGACAGCCTAAAGTAAGCCGCCCAATAATAATAAAAAATAATTCATCCAAAAAATAATAAAAAATAAAATATTTCCCCACCTAACCCCATTACTTAGCCCTTATAAATCGAAAATCCATTTTTCATTGTTTTTCAGAAACGGATAAAACAAGTTGGCTGTTGAGACAGCCGCTCCAAAGGCAAATTTAATTTGGCCCGCAACGCTGTCGTTTCGTCCACGTGGACTGTTAGAAAAAATGTCCCCCGTGCTCGCTCTAAAAAACCTCACCGGCTATTACCGGTAACTCTCTTACAACATTTTAGTTTTGGAAATTGCATGTTGCCTCGTTTTATGTTTGTTATCATCTCACTATAAATAGGAGCTCTCAAAATCATGTTCCCTTTTTCTCCCCTTCTTCTTCTCCCTATTGATTTGCTTTCACCGACCGTTCACCGGAGAAAATTTAATCTCTTTGTCCTCAGTTTTTTGCTTTCTAAGGTTAGTTTTTTTTTTTTAATATTTAATTTTTTGAGCTTTCAGATCTGAATCGCACAGAAAAAATTTTATCAAGCAAGAAAAAGAAGACAACTTTGAAATTATAGATCTTAAGCTGTGTTGTAAATTTTTTATTTTTTATTTTTATTATTTTAAGTATAATGTGCTGCTGCATTTGCAATTTTTTTTTAAAAAAATTAAATATATATTTTTTTGTTAATTTTATTTTAAAATTTGTAAAAATATATCTCATTGGTTAGTTAAAAAGTTTCTATTTTGGTACTGACCGTTTCTTTTTTCTCTTTATTTTTAATCAGTTGCAATTAGGACAAATGGAATAGTTACACCAGCTTGTAAATATGTAATTATTATATTCTGTTTAAATTGGTTTGAAGAATTGCTTAATTAATTAATTTTTTGTATGTTTATGCATTTTACTAAAATAGTAATTTTTGTTGATTGGATAAGACAAAAATAAAATCTTTAATAGTGCTTATAAGTAGTCCTCTTTTAGATGAAGGTGTTTCATTTTTTTATATCTGGATGTATGCTTATGTTTTGTTCTTGAATTGTTTGCTTTTGTAGATCTTTGATTGTGATAAAGAAAGAGTAATTAATTGCAAAGAAAATCGAATTTGAAGGGGAAGGGGAAATGGATGGGACAAAAGAGGTGTTGGGTTTGAGAAATGTTAGCTCACATTGCTCAATCTCTGAAATGGATGACTATGATCTCTCAAAGCTTCTTGATAAGCCTAGGCTTAATATTGAGAGGAAGAGATCGTTTGATGAGAGGTCACTTAGCGAGCTCTCTAGTGGTTTAACACGTGGAGGTGTTGATATTTATGAGACTACTTACTCGCCTGGAGGAAGGTCTGGGTTTGACACGCCGGCATCTTCAACTAGGAACTCGTTTGAGCCCCACCCCATGGTGGCTGAGGCGTGGGAGGCTCTAAGAAGGTCCTTGGTGTATTTCAGAGGCCAGCCGGTTGGTACCATTGCGGCTTATGATCATGCATCTGAGGAGGTTTTGAATTATGATCAGGTGAATATTTTTGGTTTATGTATATAATGAACAATTTCTATGGTTTTTGGAGATGTTTATTGGATTTTATATTTTGTATGAAATATGATTGGGAGAACAAAACCCTCATTGAAGTTAAATGGTATCTGAGTTATCCTATGGTGATAATTACATAAACACTCCACCAAAAAATAAAGACAGATTGAATAGTATAATCAATACCTTTTGAATTTTGGAAGATAACCAAGCTATCTAAGTTTTGATTAGTCTGAATCTGAGTAAGTGGTAAAATAATGTTCACGTAAATGTTCTATATTGAATTCTGCTAAAGCCCGCTATACCATGGTTAATCATATTACCCAAATTCTTAATCTCAATTTGATATCTGTTTCTATTTAGGTATTTGTACGAGATTTTGTGCCCAGTGCTCTGGCGTTTCTGATGAATGGTGAGCCTGATATAGTGAAGAACTTCCTCTTGAAGACTCTACGGCTTCAAGGATGGGAAAAAAAAATAGATCGATTCAAGCTTGGGGAAGGGGCAATGCCTGCTAGCTTCAAAGTTCTTCATGATCCTGTTCGAAAAACAGATGCTATTATTGCCGATTTTGGTGAGAGTGCAATTGGAAGAGTTGCTCCAGTTGACTCTGGATTCTGGTGGATTATTCTGCTCCGTGCATATACAAAGTCTACCGGGGATCTATCTCTGGCAGAGACACCCGAGTGTCAGAAGGGAATGAGGCTCATATTGGCTCTCTGTCTGTCTGAAGGATTTGATACTTTCCCAACCCTGCTCTGTGCTGATGGATGCTCAATGATTGATCGTAGAATGGTAAATTCTCACCATGATCTATTTAGCCTTGTGTCTGTTGAGCATATAATACCCGTTTTAATGGGTACTTGGAGGTCTAGTTTTTTTTAAAATTTTTTTTTGGTTCTAGTGCCAAGATGAAGTAAATGTGATTCATCCAACTTCGCAAAGCATTACTTACAGTTTCCTCACATGAACCATGCTAGCTGCATTGCATAGGAGATGTGATACTGTGATTAATTAGTTGTTGAATATGTTCAACCACAAACTCATTGCTGTATTCAAGCATTAAATTAAAATATTAGGTCTGGATGCTCATATCTCATGTGAGAACTTGGTATGATTGTAGTGCTGTAGGCGAACTTAGGGTGGATGAGTGGAGTACGCATAAGTTGCAACTATTAATAACTATATCTATTTCCCCTGTCATATTCAATTATTCATTGGGAGTGGAAAGGAAGGCCTAAAAGGTCGTGGTTTTACCTGTATAACAACTGATGATGTTTTCAAATCTGGTTCTCTCATAAACTAAAAAGCCATTGTTTACGTGATGGAATGGTTTTTCTTTTGTAGAGTACAATTTTTGGCCATTTTAGATTTTTTTTTTACTTCTTCCGCTCCTCCCCTCTTCAAGTGGTAGACATCTTTATTTCGAGAGATAATGAACAGTAAAATTCATTCCTATCCAGCTATAAAGCCAACGGAAAATTAACTCCTTGCTACATACCGTGTTCCTTTGAACATGGTCTGAGACGAACTAAAATGCAGTTAAGGTCTTGCAGAGCTAAGTTGGACCATGAACTGCCTGCCTTGAACCTCATTTAGCAATGGTACTTGACCCCTATGGATGTTGCTTTTGTGGGAGTTAATTTTGATGGCTGGTTCATTGAAATTACTAGAGCACAGTCTTCTAGCTGGATTGTGATGCCTCTTTGATGATTTTTTTCCCTATTTTTTTCTTGTTTAGAGGTGTGGACCTTTTTAGGTTTTGAACATTCAAGTTCCTCCTTACCTTTCAAACTTGATTAGATACATAAATTACATTAAAAGTAGGCTTAAAGGTTTGAATTGCTGCTTTCTATGCTGTTTGATGTATTAACATGAAATGTGAGTTGATTCTGCAGTATTATGTGATTTATGAAGGAAATACGTATGTCTTTGGTTGTTTTCCACCTAAAGTATTCATATCATAGCATTTAATTGTCTTGGCATTATGGATTGACATCTCATCTTGCAACAATGTTTTGTTCCACTAGCATTTTTTAATATTGATACTTCTTTTTTCTTTTTGGTGGTCATATTCCATTTCATATGTCATAGATAGTATTGTTTATTTTTCATACAAAATACTTGTAATAAAATTTCCCTTCAAATATTTTGTGCACCAGCTCGTCTTGAGCGCATGTCATTTTGTGTGATTAAGTATAATCTATGTACACATCTTATAATTGTGACCTTTAAGTCAATGATAATGAATTGAGAAACACCACAAAAGTTTGCTTCAACCATTTCACTTATGAGTTTTACATCTCCTCATAGCTCAATCAAATCTCTTATTGATTATTACCTCATTGACTTACCATTTTATGGATCAGCAATGTTGTTACAGCAGTCATTTTGGTCTCATATTTCTTGACAGTTATGATCCTTCAATTTTTTTATTTTACTTTCTTTTTTTAATTTATATTTATCCTCATAAGCGTTTCTTAAGTTTGAATGTGTTCTTATCAACACTTTATTTTAAAAATAACTTCATATGGTTTTTTTCCATGCCTTTTCTTGTTTCTGAGATGCTGCCTAATTGAAGCTTGTATATTAGCAGGCATCATTGTGTGTGTGTCATGATTGATTAGCATTATATTAAATTGTTTAACACTATAATCTCAACATTTTTGGGATAATATTTTCCATAATATGTTTGCTTGAGTAATAGTGAAATATTGTTGCCATGCCTGATAAACTATATTTATTAGAAACCGGATTGTTGTACAGCACACTGTAGGCTGTCTATTATTGATATTTCAGATCATTATATTCCTCGTATCATGTGAAGAAGATGGGAAAATAATGTACCCACCGTTAGCTAATATGTTATAGTATCATGTGAAGAAGATGGGAAAATAATGTACCCATCGTTATCTAATATGTCATAGTACTTTTTAGTATTACTTCAACTTCCTAAGTCCCCCTTGTCTCTTTTGAGTTCAAGAAATTTTACCTTTTTCTAATATTTTGCAGGATATTTATGGTTATCCTATAGAAATTCAAGCACTTTTTTTTATGGCTCTAAGATGCGCTTTGTCAATGTTGAAGCACGATGCTGAAGGGAAAGAATTTGTTGAGAGAATTGTAAAACGTTTGCATGCCTTGAGTTATCATATGCGAGGTTACTTTTGGCTCGACTTTCAACAGCTAAATGACATATACAGATATAAAACAGAGGAGTACTCTCACACGGCAGTAAATAAATTTAATGTTATTCCTGATTCGATCCCTGATTGGGTTTTTGATTTTATGCCGACTCGTGGTGGCTATTTTATTGGCAATGTGAGTCCTGCTAGGATGGATTTTCGATGGTTTGCTTTAGGTAACTGTGTTGCGATTCTATCTTCTCTCGCAACTCCAGAACAATCAATGGCTATTATGGACCTTATTGAAGCACGCTGGGAGGAGCTGGTTGGTGAAATGCCACTAAAAATCGCTTATCCTGCTATAGAAAGTCATGAATGGCGGATTGTAACTGGTTGTGATCCCAAGAATACCAGATGGAGTTACCATAATGGTGGTTCTTGGCCAGGTTTGTTACTTTTTTCATAAATCTACTTGAATTGGTAATTCAACATGAGGAAAAGTTTGAGATGATAAAGTGGTGCAAAGAACTATTTTTTTTTCCCACTTTGGTAGGATTATTTTTTCTCATCAGAGTAAGTGAAATAAAGGTAGATTTTCATATGACAGCAAAGCTGCTGGGAAAATAATCACATTCAAAAAACAGTGAAGTTGAATCCGATGTGCTTAGGCTGATCCACATTTAGCGTATTGAAGTTGACATTGAGAACATAATAGATTGACTGGCTTTCATAAATAGTCAGCAGTTAACTTTAATCATTTAGATGATCCAGAAAGATTAATTTGTTTATTGTTCCTTGTATATTTCTGCAATTAACTTTTCAATTCGTTTTAGTTGCAGATTGATGAAAACGCTGGTTCTCTTGTGAAACCTTTTTGTTTTCTTCTATGATTTTTAATCTATTTGATGCTAAATTTCAATTGGCTTTCAAGCATATTTTTTTCCCTTTCAAAATGATATTATAGTTAAAGTCATTACGCATTCACTTAAGTTGCATATTTTTTTTTCTCATGGCAAAAAAAGAAAGGGTAAGACTACGTACATATTGAATATTCCCAGTCCACAGTGTGAGAAGTCCCATGTGTTAGCCATCCTTTTTCTATATTTTTTCTAATCTATTTAATGCTAAATTTCAATTGGCTTTCAAGCACCACTTATTTTTGTCTTTCAAAATGATATTATAGCTCAAGTCATTAGGCGCACTCAAATTGTTTTGTTCGTAAAGTTGTTTCCCTTTGTTAGCTACAAAGCATTATTGCTTTTTCTTGATTTTAAATTTTGACGTTTGTAATTTTCATATTTTTTCTTTTTTCTTCCGAATGCAGTGCTTTTGTGGTTGCTAACGGCTGCTTGCATTAAAACGGGACGACCACAGATTGCAAGACGAGCAATTGATTTGGCTGAGACCCGTTTGCTAAAAGATAGCTGGCCGGAATATTACGATGGGAAACTCGGTAGATATATTGGTAAACAAGCTAGGAAATATCAGACATGGTCGATCGCTGGATATCTGGTGGCAAAGATGATGCTGGAAGATCCCTCACACTTAGGTATGATTTCCTTAGAAGAGGACAAACAGATGAAGCCAGTGATCAAAAGATCATCTTCCTGGACTTGCTAAAAAAAACGCCAAGGAGCAAGCAAAAAGTAGCAGAAAAAGGGGGAAAAAAACATCGGCAAGACGAGATCTTTGAATTCTTCATTATAATAGAACTATTTGCGTAGGTTTGGTTGAAAATTTGGTTTTCCTGTACAATAGCATCTGAGTCTTGCTCATCAAAAAAAAAAAAAAAAAAAAAGAAATACATTTTGCTGTTTGTTTAAAATTTTGAAATGGCATCTTGTCGATGCAATAGCTTGTTAAGCTCAGATGAGCTCTTGATGACGAAAATGAAGCTAAGTTTTTCATTGTTCAGGACTTTGATTAAAGGAGGGGATAAAACTCTATCCTTGAACTCAGTTAATTCACTTTCTTTGTAATCTTGCATTTTACAGTGATCTTATTAAATATAAAGAAACTAAGGCCATTAGATTACAGTTCAATTGCTTGCTAGTAGTAAGCTTTCAATTTCCTCGTTTCATTGAACATTCTATTTTTTTGGGGCCCTGATTGAATCAAATCTTATTGTATTTTGTATACCTCAAAACTATACATCGAAAAAGAGAGGGCACGGAGTCTAATTTCTCTCTTTTGTGTGCGCGCACGTACACATCTTACATGGATGGAGAAAATTTAAGACCCGATTTAACTAACTAGATATTGTATGTTTTAGAAGTCTGTCGAAGATGACTCATCTTTGAAGTTTTGGTCTAAAACGCATTCAATTAGTTGAGGAAATTCCTTAGTTATACTCATATCACTAAACTACCTCTCAAATCATGTGAGATATTACAATCCACCAATTTGGGATCTAACGCCTTCATTGACATATCGGTTGAATGAGACCGTCTCTAATATTATTTGTAAAGTTCCACATAACTCATAAGATATTATTCGTTTTAGCTTAACCTATCAGTCCAATAAACCGTCCTTTGGTCAAACTATCTCTCAAACATTATGTGATATTACAATCAAAATAGTGTATTATTATAGCTTAACTTTGCCCACCAGACTCGGCATTTTTTTATTGGACTGCTCAAATATTGAGCTACATTAGTAATAATGGTTCCAAAATGCATATCAATTAAAATTCTTCATATGAAAGTTCATTTCTCGCTCTTGCCATTAAATTTCTCTCTTTATTACATAATTTTTTATATGGGAGAATGCTACTTCCCCCTAATATTTATAACAATTTCCACTTACCCTCTATTATTTTAATAATACCCCAATATCTTCTCAAGTCAAAAAATCAAAAAAAAAATATTCTCATTTTATAATTTTTTTTGACATATTTGCCCACAAATAATTGAGAATTTTACATCATTATTAACTCTTTAAATTAATTATAAAATATATGAAAATTATTATCAAATATAATATTTCAATATAAAATCTCATAGTTTTATAAAAATTTATTTCATTTAATTATTTTAAATAAATTTATCCTAAATATAGATTAGTGTAGTTCTTTTTTAAATACTTTCATATTTACTTTTATATTGCAGTATAATAAATAAAAATAAATAAAACTAAGAATATATATATATACGGGATTCACTATTTGCACGAGTTAAGTAAAATTTAAATGTTATTTTCCTATAATAATAAAAATTTGAGAGGAATCTAATTATTAATAGGATTTATATCTGTTAAATAAAAGAAAATATTACGTAGTGCTTTTAAAAGAAGAGAGATGTTGGGAAATCAATTTTTCCATGGTAAATCAACATGTTGGAAAATCAATTTGGGATGTTGGTGGAACACTCATGATGACAATATTTTTGGAGGGGTATGAAGAAGGCATTAAGCTTCCAAATGCATGTGAACATTTTTGGAGGGATATGAGTAAGTCATTAAGCTTCCAAATATATGTGATTAAATAATAATCAATGCTTCCAAATAATATGTGATTAAATAGGAAGCTATGCATGTGATAATATAATAACCCCCATCTCCTATATATATGTGAGCATTCAACATGAGCTCATTTAGAAGAGCAATCAATTAAGTTTGATTAAGGGGATCTCTACAAGTAATAAGGGATGCAATTGTGTTTTGAAATAATTATATTTATTTCAATGTATTTGTAAATAAATCATAAATTAGTAACATATGTTACTTAGATCTTAAATGGGTGATTCATTAATTTGTTCCATGTTATTTGGGATATTATTCCTAATAAGTAGACCCGGCCACGGTTCCCGTTCGGAACCGAAACCGAACCGGAAGGAACTGGACGGTTCCAGTTCATTCCAGTTTCGGTTCGAGTAGGATTCCCACCCTAGCCGAACCGTTGGAACCGTTCAATTCCAATATAATATAATATATATTTTTTAATTTCAAGCTATTTACTTTATTTTTAATTTAAGTTTTTAATTTAATATAATAAAATTCAAATAAATAAATTTTTTTATTATATTTATTTGGTAATAATATCCCATTACAAATTTTTTTAATAATTATTTTCCATTTTTTTTAAAAAAATAAAAGGGAAACGGAACCGAACGATTCAGTCCCGGTTCTCGGTTCCACATTCTAAGGGAACTAGAACCAGACTGAACCGATGACCGGGTGACACACTCATAAAATGGTTTTTTAACTCCCAAGTATAAGAGTGTCGAAGTAATAAAATAACCCGATAAGACCATGATCGATCCACAAGGAATAGATTTAGTAAAATAAAATAACAATTTGAGTGAAAATTAAAAGACTGGATTTTTTTGAAGTGATTGGAAAATTTTAAATTGGATTGCAATAATAAAATAAAATACTGGGGCTAGGGGATCCATTTTTAATATTAAATTTAGAAATCTCACTTGTTATAATATATAAATTGTCATTATACCCAATTAATTTATTTCAGAAATTAATTATGCCAAAACATATAAAACCAGCCATAAAGGCGATGATAACTTTTGTCTATAACAAGTCCAGTTAGGTACTCAATTATGCCAAATAAATAAAACCAGCCATATAAGCGGTAAAAAAGTTTGTCAATAATTAATCCAGAATTAAATTAAATATTAATCATTAGATTATAATTTATATATTATAATATAAGTGAGATTAATCTAAATTTTCATATTAAAAGCTTCACCCTTTATCCCAACAAAAAGAAATTAGCTACTCATAATTTGAATAAAAACACACATAATTTTATTGCTAAAAGAAAAAGAAATTACAAGAAAGCTTAAAAAAAAAAAATTAAAACACATAAGAGCTAGATCTATTCACAGAATTTCAAAGAGAAAACGTGAAGGATTGCTGAAGAAACTGAAGTGCTGAGCACCTCTATTTATAGAGGTGCTCGCACCGCATTTACTTTACAAATTGCAAGCTTTGTAATTTACAAAGTAAATGTCATTTTCCCACCAAACATGTCATGTTTGGTGGTTCGGTGGATTAATTTTTTTTTTTTTTGATTTAACAATGACTTTTACATATAACACAATTTGGCTCTTTGTCAAATTCGCTCTTGAAAACTTCAGAATTAGAAAAACTTATTAACAGTACAGTTGTAGATCTTTGAGTCTTCTTTCATCTGAATTAGAATCACTTCAATCTGATATCGGAGTAAAAAGTTATGGCCAAAATACGAACATTGCACAAGGATGGAATTTCCGAAGTTGTACACTGTTAGAACTGTTGGGGTTGGTGCTCAGAGCGCCAATTCCCGTTTGTATTTCCTTGAAAATACTTATGTAAAACGTTTTATTATGAATAAAATGAGCAGTTTCTATAATATAATATAATATATCTTCTTATATGGTAAAAACGTAATTGACCTTAGAATGATTAGTCACGATACTATTGCAAAAGCGTCGCAACTGACCTTGAGTTGTATCATGACGTTGTCATTCTTAGACAGTTCTTGGTCAAGGTTTACACTACTTGGTCAGTACAGAAAACCCGTTGAGACCGTTACATGTCGTATACTGGAATATATGATTCCAATGGTTTCTCAATGAACCATGAGTCTTGGGGACTCGTATAGACGTGTAGGTGTTTATAGCGGATAAACACTGAACGACTCACCGAATATTCTTAATGGATGGTACATCAACGTCAATAAGAATCTTCTCGGGTTGAGTAGAATTTGTGATTCTTCGACTTGAGATGCCACTGTGGGCACATGAGACATCTTCCACACTTAGATGGCAGTCACGTCACCGATCTATTTAGATCAGACCTCCGCCTATTCGTTGGGTGTGGATAGATCCTCATGGTGTCCTGTGTGTGTCGAGATAAGATTCGTCAGTTTTATGTACAGAGCATAGGTAGTCCATTTATGATTAGCAAACAGATAAAAACCATGGGCCCGTGGTACACTTTAGAAGTGAGTTCTAAGTGTTCTTTTTTTGAGATTGCTAATAGAGACGTCGACGGGATAATCCCTATAGAGATTTGACATTTACATCTATATCTCTGGGATATATTCGGATACCTATGACAGATGAATTATACATTTGCCATGACCTCAACCAGTATGATTCAGCGAGTTTATCTGTGGTCGTCATAATTTTCTGGTGGGTAAATTATGGATATGAAATTGGATTTCGTGATGGATATGCCTGAATATAGAGAGTCTCACTAATGAAATATACTCGTAGAGCACTAGGGCAACATTTATAAATAATATTGATTATTTATAAGTCGTTTAAAGGTTAAACGAAAAATACATGCGAAGAGACCTAATAGTCGTTTCCTAATTTTTGTGTATTTGCATTTAATGATAGATTTTATCAAACACACATTAATTAATTGTCAAATTGAGATATTTGACTAATATCATAAATATATATGTATTTGATATTTAATGTAAATATAATACATATATTTAATATATTTGTATTTAAATAATTATTTAATTATTTAATTGTTAAATATTAAATTAATTAAAAATATAAATATCCTAAGTTGTGATATTTATTTTAAATGGCTTGAGTTGCAATTGTTGACTTGATTAAATTACATTAAAGTGTTAATGATTCAAATGCAAGTTGAGAAGTTGAAATTAAATGAAACAAAAATAAATATCTAGATATTTCTTATACATCATTTTCGGCCAAGGCTTAAAGTGTGAGGTATAAATTATTTTGTTTCATTTTAGGGTTCCATAAGTTCATTAGACACCAAATATAACACAAAAGTAGTTGAGAGAAAAGCTTGAAGCCTAAAAGAAAAAGCTTGGAAATCTTTGTTTTTTGTAAGTTTTTCTTTAAAGTCTTCAACATGAAATATGTTTCTAACATGCTTAGCTTCATTTTGTGATGCTTTGATATTATCTATACTCTAACATGCTTAGCTTCATTTTTTGATGCTTTGATATTATCTCTACTCTTATAGTTTGTGTTTAATTGGTTGTGAACTTTGAAGAAAGATGTATGCATGTAAGTAACCTTGAAATGGTTTCAAAGGCTTACTTTTGATTCTTTGGAAATCAAGTTGACATTCTAGAGTTGTTGAGCCACTCCTTGGTGACCTAGAATTGTTCTAGAGTTATTTCAAAGTGGTGAGGCTTGTTTGGTGAAGTATTGAATGGATTAAAGTGTTGGATTTTAAAGATTTGGTAAAATTGGTCAATTTGATGAAATTGAAAAATTAGGGTTCTTAACCCACTCCAAATTTAGGGATTTTAATATATGTGATGCATTATGGAGTTTATATGATGCATGTAAATTTTTAGGTTGATTGGATTTGATCTTGGCATGTTTTGAACAAAATGGACCAAATTACAATTAATTGAGAATTATGAGGTTGTCAAGACAATAGGCTAAAAATTGGGGATTTGTGTGAAATCTGATTTTGATGCATTGGATGTGTTGAAAAATATTTTAGAAATGATTTAGAATCATCCAAAATTGTATTTGACAATTTTTAGACTAAAATGATCAATTTACAAAGTTTTGGGGCAATTCGGTAATTACCAAGAAATTTGATCTCTTGTGTAATTTTTCAGAATTTGATAATTGAACAATTAAATAAATAAGTTTATTTAATTGATCCGAGAAAAATTTTGAAATCGAAAAATTTTGATTTTCCACTATTCCGCTGCGTTACCGGATTTCCGCCATAAAAACCCTACAAGAACGCCCTATTAAATTTCTGGCCTCCAAAATCCAAATATCAAGTCCATTTTTCTAGATATGCATCCAAAGTATTATTTCACATATAAAAGATAAAAATCACAATAAAAATATATAAAACATAAATTTAATTAATATGTTAAATTAAGGGGATTAATGAATCTACAAGTGTAAAATGATTGATCTTTCTTATAATAAATGTGCACTTTTTAATGTTCATCACACCCCAACCAGCTTATTACTAGTCCCTAGTAATTTAAGCGAAAAACTTTAAAAGATAAATTCTTATCAAATTAATAATTATTTTCTTTCTTTTTAATTGATCAAACAAATAAATTCTCATGTACTTTTTACCATTCTTCCATACACACATAAAACAAGGTATCAATTAATTCATTGTGCTCACAATATTCACATGTCTTGTTGAAAATAGAGTAATATTGTAACATCCCCGATCTGGGAGACGTCACCGGCAGGGGATATCAGTACTAACCCATAAGCCTCTGACTCATTTACTATATTCTTCACTATTAGACTGTCTAAACGCAAAAATATACACAGGCATGAAGTGCTTTTATTACTCATAACTGTGTACTCAAAACATACTTCTTTTTACAAAACATTAACAGACACTTATAATGATTTATACGACATAAATGTATGCATGCAACTTTATTTTTACTCTGACTGGACTCTTAGGCTCTCTGACATTGAACTGGTGGACTCCAAACCCTAGTGACTGCATCAGTATCCATTCTCCCGAGTTCGTCCTCCAAGAAAACCTGCAACCAAAGAAAACTGGGAGTTGGGGGTTAAATCGCTATTCGATCTAAGTGAGTGGACAAGAAAACTGAAAAAAAAACTTAAATCAAAACACCAGGTCTGTAAAACTAAATTTTCAGAAAAATCACTTCGTACGAAATCTCTTTTCTGAAATCTCCGTCTGACATCTCTTTATAAAACCTGTCTCTTGAAAACTGCTTTTGAAACTCTGATTTCTGAAAACTATTTCTAAAATCTGGTTTCTGAAAAGTGTGTTCTGAAAGTCTGAAAACTGTGTACTACTCTGTCTCTGAAAAACCTTGACGTATGAGGGCGTTACGTATCGCCGTCCCCCCCATACGCCTAAATGTAGCCAACACTGTAAATCCATGACTTTTGGGCGTTACGTATCACCGTCCCCCAAAGCATGCCACTACTGTCTTTGAAACTAGTGGTCTTAGGGCGTCACGTATCCCCGTCCCCCAAGCCATAAACTAGAACTGGGGGTGCGAATCTATGCTACCACCCAAGCTCTGAACTAGAGTCCAGGTACACGAACCTATGTCGTCATCCTGGCTCTGAAACTAGGATCTAGGGGCGTTCCGTATCGCCGTCCCCCTAGTCCTCTACATGTGCACATGTCTCTGTCCGTCAATTCCAAGTCGTCTCAAGTTACATACTGGGGTGAGTTTTTCCCTCATGCCCCGAAAAACATAAAACTCATACTGAAAACATATCTTTTCCAAATCATTTCTCAAAACATGTTAAATCATACATGATACAAAAGCAAAATTGGCTAACGTCCTATTTGCAGAAAATATAAGTCTGACATTTAAATACGAAATAATAAAGAAAACAAGTAAAAGAGAAAGTGTCCACTTACTGTGCTGGGAGACTGGCTGGAACTATACTGCTTCGTCGAAGGGGATCGCAATTCCTGCAATGGTCTAAAGGTGATAGCTTGATCAGACTAAAAGTTACGAGATGAATTCTAGAACTAGGCTAAACCACTAGTTTTAAATACGTAAAGTCGTAATTTAGTGTATCATGTTGTACTAGAATGTAATGTGAGCATAAGAACTTATTCGAGATCTTAAGGGTGGTCTCTAATACGCTGGGGTGGAACTGGAATGGTCTAAAATCAATCTGGTAGAATTTTTGTATCCGCGTCGCGACGCGCATCACCCAGAAACTTCCCATGATTTCCATTGTGCATCGCGACCTGCGTCGCGACGCAGACCTGCTACCCAGGTTCTGCATTTTCCTTCTTTATGCGATTCTTACCCAATTTCATCCCCAATGCATATGTAACCAATAAAATACACCATCCATCAATTTATATCAGTTCTACACATTTTAAACTACCAATTTATCATCATTAACTACTCATTTAATCCCAAATCCATCATTCTTAATCAATCTCTAAACTTTTCAAACTCAATCATTTAACTTTATATAACTCATTTCTTTGCTTATACATCATCCATATGTAACCCTAAACATGCTATCATCTCTAATCTACCTTTATACCTTCAAAATTAAACAAATCAAGATTTGGATCAAATGGATTTTACCTATTTTTCTTGGATTTCTTCATTCTCTAAGCCCTCCATTGTTGCTAGTTTGCTTCCCTTTTCTTCTTTCTTTCTTTCTTTCTTTTCTTTTCTTTTCTCTTATTATTCTTCTTCTTCTTCTCTTCTTCCTTCCTTTCTCTCGGCTTCCCCTTCTTTTTCTCTTCATTTTCATTTTTAATTTTGGAAAATAGTGAATAGTAGCCCCTTTATATAGTGGACCCAATTGATATTAAGAACATTATAGAAGTGTGTAGATAAATGAAGAAAATTTGAGATTTTTCCATTTGGGTCCGAAGTTACTATTCATCCAAATTTTTGACTGGAATTTTTGGCCAGCTTCTGGTCCGAATTTGGGAAAATGTTCAACGCAGAAGTTGTAGGTCTCGATCTCAAATTTCTGATGATATAAAATTCATAAAAATCGGAGTTCGTATGAAAATGTTACGCCCCAAATACCATGGGCTATCTAAAGGGGAACATCGTACAGTCCCATCCCGGGACTTTGAGGGATTAACCGATCATCCCCACAGTCATCCCATGAGTATATTTGGGTCTCAATATAATTTATTCTATGTGCCTTCATCCCTTTCGTAACAATATAGTTGTTTACAGTAGAAAAAACCATCGGTCGTTACAAATTCTCCCCTCCTTAAATATGATTCGTCCTCGAATCCTTTTTAAACTTGGGATCTCACCACAGACCACCGGGTTCACGGCCTCTCTCTAAACCATCAACCTTAACTGGCTTTATACTTGAAGCTATCCTATTTCACCTGCTAGAACTTTTATTTTTCTGTAAACTAATTCACGCTCACTTCAGTCTTTTCTTTATCTTGGCTTTTGTTTCTTGCTTGGTACTTCTAACTTTAGATCGAGAGGGAACTCATTGTCCTATTTTCATAACTTTCTACTCAATACTTCACACTATGGCCATGTCTAAATTCTTATGGTACCTCAAGGAATCCCACTCCCAGACTTTTTGTTATATTCTACTCACTTCAGCTCATTACCTGCATAAGTTATCAGTTCTAAATGATTCTAGGTTTGTGGTTGTGTCCATTTTTTTATTTCTTGACTATCAATACCTCTTATGTTTATTCCATAAAAAGATATATTCTAAGAATTTCCTCACTAAGAACTCAATGCTCCTCTACGTATTCCGCATAACTATTGGGCTAGGTATTCTACCTTTACTGATGGATCCTTTACCTTTGTAGCTATTTGCACTTTCTTGTAACTGAGCTCTTTTACTATGGCTTTGACTCTGGATGGTACATACGTACATGCGTCTATACTAAGCTGCTTATTGGTTCCTCTTTACAATTCCTCTTGCCTTTGCTTATCTGTATACTTATGTTCCTGGGTGCAAGGTCAGATTCTTTATATGCCTTTTGTCCTTTATAGTTGTTCATCCAACGGGTTTATATTAAGTAAATTGGGTTCTGCTAGCTTTGCTGGAAGCTAAACTGTATGCTTACTTTTGCTTAAACAACACTTCTTGCTATAAATGACGACCCTGGCGACTCATTTCTGGCTATAGTCCACGTTCCTTTCATATCTTATGTTCATTGTTGCTACGAAATCTGGTTACGGTGTTCCGTACTAATTTGCATTCCATGTTCTAGTACTGTTTAAAGGTCATCTGTCGAATACACGGGAACATCACATGCCTTAGATAAAATATCTCCGTAATTAATCCTAGATTAAATTTTCTCTCTCTTATAATTAATCCCAGATTAATTATGTCCGAGTCATACGTCATCGGTGAATCTTCGGGAAGCGACCCATGAGATCCCTGGATATGTTGGTAGTAAATCCGGTCGTCGGACTATCCGAACACGTACGTATCTAGTACTACGTTTTTACCGATTTACAAGACATTATTGGCTTCTACCAAAGCACCGTGCCTACCCAATTCTCCATAAATATTCTTAAAGGAATATATAATCTGTATCAGGCGTAGTATACGTAGTATTGCGTATTGCGATCCAGTATCGGATGTCACGTGCTAGGCCTGGGCTGGCTGGGGCTGGAATTGTGTCTGCCTCGTACGAAGCACATATCGGATCTCTGGTAACTAGTCTCTATAATCGGATAAACATGACCTAGTCATATTATCCCGATAGCTGCAGCATACAAGAGTACCAGTTCCTTATCCTACGTGACCATCATCTCCATATGACTGAAGTGATACTTCCGTCTTGACATCACACCCAATACACTATGATTCTCAATATACCCAGAAGAGGCGTACACAGAACCTGTTAAAGCCCTGGACGACCAAAACCAAAGTATATTGATTGTCGCAAGTATTAGCGATGGAAGTCTCAGGTTAAGACCAAATACACCTACCCTGATTCAGACTTCCATAGACACATAGTCATACTACCAATGGAATTCCGAGTGGTCTATCCAGAGCGAAACTGTTCCTGTACCATCGGTAAACACAACCTCCTATTACACTTTCATGAGTATCCAATACCCAAATATATGAGAACTATGCCGTTATGCTCCCATAACACGCACAAGTGCAATACTAGTCCATTCTGCATCATCGATGTCCAATCTCGATAATACTACGACTAAGGATGTTTTAATGATTAAACCTTAGTGGATTAATATTGTCTCATATCTTATTAATCCGGAACTAATCATATTGACTTTTATCATTTATATATCCCGGTAATCCAATTACAAATGATAAAAGAGCAATTTCTTTTGTCACATAATTAATTTGTACAACAACACCATGTTCTATACAAATAGTGATGATATGGGTCATAATTGTCCAACAATCTCCCACTTGGCCTATAGCCAATCACTCAAGTGTCTTACACTTGAACTATGTACGGGTCACTCAAACTTCTGTTGAGAAACTACTTTCGTCAGCGGATTTGCAAGGTTATCATCTGATGTGATTTATTCGATCATTACATCGCCACGATCTATGATCCGAACGAATCAGATGAATAGTTGAAATATGTACTTGGATCGTTGATGAGACCATTAATTCTTTAGCCTGTGCTGTAGCCTAGCTAAGCTGCTAACAGAACTACTCCTAATCTAATTAGGATTATTATAGATCCAAATCGCTTCTATTGCTACCTCAGCTGCATCAATATTCCGCTTTTGTTGTTTATTCGGCAACAATATCTTGCTTGGAAGATTTCCAGCTCACTGTTCCGTTATTCAAACTATATAGTACCCTTATTCGACTTATAGTCATTTTTGTCGGTTTGGAAACTTGCAACAGTGAACCCAGTCACTTCAAGTTCTCCTTCTCCATAACTTAAGAAAGCATCCTTAGTTCATCTAAGATACTTAAGGATGTTCTTAACATCAATCCAGTGACCATCACTTGGATTGGCCTGATTGTGACTCCATATGCTCAAAGCATATGAGACACCAGGTCGCATACATTTATTTCAATGTACAAGTTCTCAGAGAGTGTCAATAACTTTTAGACCTATCCCAGTAGATCTTTATTCCTAGAATAAAGGTTGTCTCTCCCAAGTATTCTACGGAGAATTTTCATGAAAGCCAAGCTTTCACCGTTTGTTTTATGGAATGTCATTTCCAAGAAATGATATATCATCATTATTTAGGACAATCACTGTCAGTGTGCTCCCACTAACCTCCTTATATACACAAGAATCATTTTCGTTTTGAATTAAATCACATATCATTATGATTACATCAAAAACGATAGTTCCAAGAACACAATGCTTGCTTCAATCCATAAATGGATCGAATTAACTTGCAAACCTTGTTTGCTCATTTTGGTATGATAAAATCGTCAGGATGTTGTAAACATCCTCCAAAAGGTTTCCGTTTAAGGAAAGCGATTTTGACGTTCAGCTACCATATTTCATAAATGAAACATGCAGCATCAGCAAGCATATCCAAATGGATTTAACCATGGCAACTAGTAAAAGGTTTCGTCGTAATCGACACAATGTTGATAACGATACCTTTTCGCTACAAGTCTAGCTTAGTACGTTGTATGTTTCCATTCATGTATGTCTTCCTTGAAGACTTATATAGTACAAATAGGCACAATGCCTTCCGGTACAACAACTAGTGTCCAAACTTAGTTGGTATACATGGAATCCATTTCGGACTTCATGGCACTTTGCCATAATAGAGAGTCGATACCTTGTATCACTTCCTCATATGTAGCCAGTTCGTGTTCCTCAATAAGATTGACATCTTTACGAGGTGAGATCAGAAACCCATACCTCCCAGGTTGTTTTCTGACTCTCTCCGACTTGCTTGGTTCTTGTGTATTCGAAGATTATTTGTATAGTTTCATCCTTGATGAACTGTTTGTGTTCCATTAAGGAATTGGTGCCTGGAACAGTAATACTCCGATTTTCATCGAGTTTTACTTTCCTCCCACTTACCACTGCATATAGGTATTCCTCTTAGGAAAATCGTATGGCGAGCAACAATTAAATTGTTCTCTTGTGAGTTGTATAAGTACTATACTTTGGTTACCCTAGGATAACCTACAAATTAGGCACTTATCCGATTTGGGTTCTAGTTTGGTATCATCCAAACATATGCCCAGCATTCCCAAATCTTCAGGAATGAGAAAATCCAGTTTCTTTCCTGTTCATATCTAATATGAAGTATGTCAAACAGATTTTCATGGAACCTTATTCAAAATAAGTTTTGCACTGATTTAATGCATATCCCTAGAAGGAAAATGGTAGCTCAGAGCGACTCATAATTAACCTTACTATGTCCAACAAGGTTCGGTTTCTCTGTTCGGACACATCGTTCAAATTGAGGTGTTCCAGGAGGAGTCCACTGTGAAAGAATACTATACTCTTTCAATTAGTCGAGAACTTATTGCTTATTTAAGTTTTCCACCATGGTCTAACCGTGACGGTTTAATACTTTAGCCGATCTATTTGTCTACTTCGTGTCGAAACTCTTTGAATTTATCAAAAGTTTCTGATTCGTGTTTCAAAAGAAACACATAACCATAACGCGATGCCACATCCGTGAAGGTTACGAAGTATTCATATCCACCTTTAGCCTAGCTAGATATGGGCCCACTTACGTCACTATGAACGAGGGCTAACAGATCGGTGGCACTTACACTTTTACCAAGTAAAAGGTGTTTTAGGCACTTTGCCTAATAAACTAGATTCGTAGACATCATTTGATTAAAATCAAATCCGTCCTAGTATCCACTCTTCGAAAGTGTGGATATACGAGTCTTGTTTAATGTGTCCCAGACAATAATGCCACAAATAAGTCTCATCTGATTAATTCAGTTTGAGCTATTTGTTTGTCTTTTTCTATGTATGAGATTCATTTATATTCTAAATATAAATACTGTTATTCACATCTAATGTGTTTATCTTAATATCATCTTTATAAAATAAAACACTTTAGTGTTCTAGAATATAAAGGTATACCCGTAACGAGTTATACTCTGATATAGAGATAATGTTTCTAGTCAAACTAGGTACATTATAACAGTTTCCTAATTTAGGTACATGCCCAAAGGGTAGTTCCTAAACTTAGGTTTCTACGGTTAAAACAGCGACTCTCGTCCCGTTTCTGATTCGTATATCAATCTCATCTGAAGTCAGTCTCTTGCTTATCAGTAGATCCCGCACATCAGTACATATCTATGTACCACATCCAATATCAAAATCCAATTTTGAAACTAGTAGTGAACATGTTTATGACAAACATATTTGAAGCCGGAGCCTTGCCCTTCTTCACTTCCTTCATGTCTGTCTTGTCCATACGGCAGTCACGCTTCAGTGACCCCGTTTTCCACAGTTTAGGTAGACATCTTGGGATATGTCTTTTTACTTCCTAGAAGACTTTGATGATTCTGCCTTTGCCCATTTTAGAAGCTCTGGCTCTGCCTCATTGAGCATAGCCATCAACTCTCCAAGAGTTTACTCTTGGTTCATAATGAACCTGCTCCAGCTTTCGGGTAGAGACTATAAGATCAAATCTTTGGCAGTCTCAGCCACGTAGGTAATGCCCAGCTGACCTAGCTGATCGATGTCAGCAATCATCTGCGGCACCTAGTGCTCGACAGATGTACCCTCTGACATACGTGAGCGAAAGAGCTTCTTATGCAATTTATACTTCTAAGATCTATGAAGATCCTTTAATTTCAACATCATGGTACAATGATCTAATCCTTAATTTTGACAACGAAATTAAAGTGTCATTGCATTAAGTATAAATGATTGAGCACGAAAGTTATCATCACCATGAGTCATCCAAAACTCATGCTCCACTATTTGCTCAAATCCGGGCTTAGGCCCAAGAGGTTTCTCTATCAAATAGAGTAATTTCTTAGTTCCCAGGAATATCATGAGGTTTTATTCCCAATCTGAAAATTAAAGCCGCTTAAAGACATTTTCACCCAAGATTATGTTCTAAACGTTAATCTTTCAGTTATCTTGATTCCAATAGTCCAACTATCGCATCAACGTTTTCGGGTACAATCGAATATAATGATTATTATAGTCTAACTATATAATCAACTACTATTTGATTGGTTAAATTCAAATATATTGATTACTATAATCCAATTATATAATCAACTATAAAATAAGTAGTTTGAATACAGTCCAACTGTTAATTAAAACAACGATTAAATATTAGTCCAACTAATATATTTATGTATTGACGAAAAATTGAAATGAGCGCGTATTGGCAAATATCTAAACGAAATTGCAAATTTAGTACTTGCCTCCCACTATTTTTCGGCGAGCCTCTAACCCTCTGTTGAGTACTCGGGAAACCTAGTTTCATAGTGGACTAGGATTCCGTTAAATAACACACAACCTTGACTTTGGCCAACAAATTATATGATATTTAACTAGGTAGATCTCTAAGATCAGTTGGATCTTATCCAATTCCTAGATCCAGTAGGTGGACATCCAAGTCCGAAACATATATCCAATATATGCCAATATATCCGATATATTGCCTAACCTTTTTCCTCTGAATCAATTAAGCCTTGGCTTTGGCACAACAAACTTAATGATTCCAGTTAAGCGGCACTCATTGACCTTGGAAAGCTTCGTAATCGATGTCGATGGACAATAAGTGATCTTGACTTTGGCCAACAAATCACAACTTGGACAAGACATGCGATATGGAACAAAGCCTTCATGATTCAAACACATCCGCGATGGACAAAGGTCTTGACTTTGGCCAACAAACTAGTGCCAATCTTGGATCTTGAGAATGAATCATTCAATGGAATGAAAAACGCTTAATATTTGTTGAGGGTCTTTCGCGTAATTGGCAACCAATTAATTATCTTTGATTAGGTATCATCATACACCCTTAAACATGCATTCTAAAAGCATAATAAGGCGCGATAAATAAATTAATAATGATATGCGGATGGATATTTAAACATTTTGTTCCTTGAACAAATCTCTCCATTTCCTCTCTCCCGCTAGCACAAATCTTACTTCTACCCAATTACATAACACTTCTAAAGAAGCCTCATTTACATTGATGGGAATAGGTGAGAAGAAAAATACAAAGAATCAAGAGGTAATAGGCTGGACACGCAGGTCCAATTTAATAAATTCTAAATTTATTACAACAATTTCCAAAATTGACCTCACCCATCTAATATCCATCCGATATACATTATTCATACATCACATCCATGTATTCACACAAAGCATGTTATCAATCAATCTAATCCAATTAATTAATCTGAAATTAATGACCATCCAATGTTCAAACAACGATTTGATTTGCGCGAGTCCGACTCGTTTAAGAATAAGTACTCAAAGTACGAATACTTGAATTATATCAAACTACAATATTAAATCCAATTTAATTTGTATTCAATACTAATTCTTTATTTAATTCCAAATTAAATAATTACACTTTATTAATGAGCCTTTGCGACTTAGATTCTAAATCTAATCATTACGGGTCTCAAAGCCCAATTAACATCCAATGTCAATTTAATTAAAGTCCAATGGGCTTTCAATTAATTTCTTAAGGCATGGACTTTGGCAACCAAAGCCCAATAAGGAATCACTCTTTGCCGCAAAATTAATTTTGGCCCATTAGGCCCAATTAAATTTGAAAAGGCCCATTTATTATATTTGGACTTAATGGAATGGTTTAGGCCCAATTTGGATCCAATCCAATTGTCCTAAACCAACTTGGCCCAACCAAGCCCATTAGGCCTAAATACAACAATTTTAGCCCAAATCCAAATTAAGCCAAACTAATTAAATTCCAATATTCCAAATATCATAATTCAATTAACTAAAGTGCATTAGCCACAATTAATTAGTCAAATTAACATTTCCAAAATACTAATTTACATAATTAATCATGCTTATTATCATCAACACATGTCCAACATTATTGAATCAAAAAATCATCTCATTACATGCTTTTGATGTCACGACAATATAGGGATTTTTTAAACCGATTTCGATTTTAATCCAATTAAATCATAAATCAATTTATCTCAAGTCTTTGAACTCATCCAATTATCAAAAAACAAAAATCACCATGACTTTAGGGCACCTACACCATTCGGCCAAGCCAAATTTTTGGGGAAAAATTAATCCAATTCAATTTTCATCAAATTGATCATGCATAACTCTAAGTTATCATCATTCAATCTTACTCAATCAATCAATTTCATCAAATCATGCTCAAATCAATTTTACCCAAATTAAAGTTAAGAACCCTAATTTTCAATTTCATGCTTAATCATGGCTCTGATACCATTGTTGGGTTTTCTAGGTCAAACCAAGATCTAATTAAGCAATGAAAAGTACGAATACAACAAAGTAAAGTAGCGGAAATACTCACTTTGATCGGTTGGATGTTGGCGGAGAGTTCAAAATTTTTGCCTTTGAGAAGTTGCTCCAAGCTTTTCCTCCTTGATGATGAATTCGGCCAAGCCCTCCATGTGTGGTCTTCAAGCTCCAAGCTTTGATTTGAGATTCCAAGCTCATGAATGGGTTTCCCTATCACCTTTGTGAGACTCCTTGTATGTGCTAGCATCATTGAAAAATTGCAACAATTTTTCTATTTCCCCTTGTGTAACTCTCGGCCATGAGAGAAAATGAAGAAGGAGAGAAAAATGGCTTGTTGTCGTGAGGAGGGGAGAGGGAGAGAAGATGTGTTGTGTGCTTTTTTTTTTTGATTTCAAAAATCAAATACTTCTTACACTTTTCAAAAAGTGGTACAAGGCTTTAAAGTCTTCCAACAACTCCCATCAATCACAAAAGTGACAAGCATCACATCACTCAAAGTTGATGTGACTTCCATCACAAGAATGACTAATGATGTGACGTGTGATGTGACTTGCGGGCCCCACTTGATTCAAAATACGAGTGGGCCTGCAAACACTCCCGGGCTTGGGTTCGCTAATTCTGAATTAACGAATTTTCCGTTGCGACGTAATTAAATCAAATTTAATTAAATAATTATGCCTAGCAAAATTACTATTCACGTCGCTCGCGAATTAATTATAAATCAATTCGTTAGCCCGAATTAAAATCTAATTTTAATTCCGCGTCGAAATCTAATTTCGCTTAATATATCGAATATATTAATTTATCGATTAATTCCAAATTAATCGCTCTCTCTCTTTAAATAATATTTTATCCCAGATAAAATATCTCCGTAATTAATCCTAGATTAAGTTTTCTCTCTCTTATAATTAATCCCAGATTAATTATGTCTGAGTCATACGTCATCGGTGAATCTTAGGGAAGCGACCCATGAGATCCATGGATATGTTGGCAGTAAATCCGGTCGTCGGACTATCCGAACACGTACGTACTTAGTACTACGTTTTTACCGATTTACAAGACATGGTTGGCTTCTAGCAAAGCACCGTGCCTACCCAATTCTCCAGAAATATTCTTAAAGGAATATATTATCTGTATCAGGCGTAGTATACGTAGTATTGCATATTGCGATCCAGTATCAGATGTCACGTGCTAGGCCTAGGGCTGGAATTATGTATGCCCCGTACGAAGCTCATATCGGATTTCTGGTAACTAGTCTCTATAATCGGATAAACATGACCTAGTCATATTATCCCGATAGCTGCAGCATACAAGAGTACCAGTTCCGTATCCTACGTGACCATCATCTCCATATGACTGAAGTGATACTTCCGTCTTGACATCACACCCAATACACTACGATTCTCAATATACCCAGAAGAGGCGTACACAGAACCTGTTAAAGCCCTGGACGACCAAAACCAAAGTATATTGATTGTCGCAAGTATTAGCGATGCAAGTCTCAGGTTAAGACCAAATACACCTACCCTGATTCGGACTTCCATAGACACATAGTCATACTACCAATGGAATTCCGAGGGGTCTATCCAGAGCGAAGCTGTTCCCGTACCATCGGTAAACACAACCTCCTATTACACTTGCATGAGTATCCAATACCCAAATATATGAGAACTATGTCGTTAAGCTCACATAACACGCACAAGTGTAATACTAGTCTATTCCGCATCATCGATATCCAATCTCGATAATACTACGACTATGGATTTTTTAATGATTAAACCTTAGTGGATTAATACTGTCTCATATCTTATTAATCCGGAACTAATCATATGGACTTTTATCATTTATATATCCCGGTAATCCAATTACAAATGATAAAAGAGCAATTTCCTTTGTCACATAGTTAATTTGTACAACAACACCATGTTCTGTACAAATAGTGATGCTATGGGTCATAATTGTCCAACACTCTAGGCTACACGAGGTTCTCTTCCTAATAACCTCGAAATGTCATTAATCTTTTTCTGGTTGATCTATATTCTGAATGCTTCCATTTCTAATGATGGTCTGTCATCGACTTCTTATAGTCGCCTACATCTAAACTAGTAGGGGATATGACTAACATCTTATGTTTCGATGGGTTCTGTTATTCTTATTCTAATGATTCGCGTCCTGATAGAGTCTATTTCTCATGTAAGGTAGGTATGAGGTAGGCTCTATCAGGGAAACTTCCTTATCTGGTGCCACTGTAAGGTTCAAACACTAGATAGTTTGAGGTCTTGTCTCTATCAGATTACTGAGGGATAAGATAACTAACCGTTTCTATTTCTTACTTGGGGATCTGGATCGGGGTTTGGGTATCTGGAGCTCTCTTAATCCTTTTTGGCATCTAGGTCCATTGGGCCTCTCAAGACTAATCTAGGTTTCTCACTTCTGTTATCTTTCTGGCTATTCTTCGTTACTCGGGGAACTTACTATCTATACGAAGATCTCGAAGGCTATTAAATTCATTTGGAAGGACTTCCTGAAGAGGAAAGGAATCTTACTTCTACTGGGCAACTCTAATACTTGATGAGGCTTTCGCTATTCTTCTTTTGCTATTATGGATTCTTGTGCTTTCTTACTAATCTAGTTCTATATCTCTTTCTTTCTTATTTCTGGTTACTTAAGCATCCTTACATTTTTCCTTACTTTTCTTATAACTTTTCTCTTTTACTTTCTTGGATAACTTTTTACGGGACCTTACTATCTGGTTCCCTATCTTGTACTGAGCTTTGGGGAGTACTCAAAGATGATTACAGAATGATTTCAAACTAGAGTAAGGAAAATGATTCAGAAGACTTGGAAATATTTACTAACTTGTCTGAGGATCTTGAGGACATACTCGAGGATCAGATACTGGAGAGGTAGTGCCTTGCATACGAGTATCCCGGACATACTGCGTATAGAAGACCCCAACACTCTTCCCAATGCAGTCACTGACTCCATAGACTATGCTCTGATACCATCTTTGTAACATCCCCGATCTGGGAGATGTCACCGGTAGGGGATATCAGTACTAACCCCATAAGCCTCTGACTCATTTACTATATTCTTCACTAATAGACTGTCTAAACGCAAAAACATACACATGGACCACAACCCAACTTAACAACATGAAGTGCTTTTATTACTCATAACTGTGTACTCAAAACATACTTCTTTTTACAAAACATTAACAGACACTTATAATGATTTATACGACATAAATGTATGCATGCAACTTTATTTTTACTCTGACTGGACTCTTCTGCTCTATGACTCTGAACTGGTGGACTCCATGTTGGGAAGCGGCCGGGAGTGCGCAGCGGAAAATCAAGAAGAAATTATGATGCCGCTATCCCTTTACCCAAGACCCATTTATTTTT
Organism: Zanthoxylum bungeanum; assembly: GCA_019454045.1. NCBI lineage: Eukaryota > Viridiplantae > Streptophyta > Magnoliopsida > Sapindales > Rutaceae > Zanthoxylum > Zanthoxylum bungeanum. Next base: position 108,704 of record SKCR01028877.1, read on the forward strand.
ATTATTCTACAAGCCTAGGCATGTTACTATATATTCTAAACATAAAAACTCATAAAACATGCAAAGAACATAAACCTAAACATGCTAACTATCATAAGAACTCTAATGAAAATAAAGAAAGAAAAAGACTTACTTGAACCGAAGACTCCTCCAGTCCTCCCCCCCCATCTATAAATTTTCTCGAACTCAGCAAGCTCTTCCACGTTCCAAAGAGCCACCCAAGTGTGTGGCCTCCAAAGATGCACACACCAAAGCCAAAACTCAACGGCAAGACTACGCCTTGAGTGCACAAGTATTTTGCCCTTGGTGCTAGCCTAGGAAAATACCTCAAAACTTTTAACTCGAGGTTCCTCTAGTCAATTAGACTTAAGGATCCTCAAAATCAGTGGCTTACTCTTAAACTTTAGATTTGCTCACTTATATAAACCCAAGATATGAAAGGTTTGGTGCAAAAATTTGTAAAGAATTCATTGGGTTTATATAGGTGCTCCAAAGACAACAAAATTAATTAAGAATCCGATGTGGGATAAAAGCTAATTTAATTATAGCCATTGGATCTTAATTTAGTGGTTTAATGAGATTATAAAACCCTAATAAGAGTTTGGGCCGAATTGGAATTCAAAACAAATAACAAATAAATAAATAAAAATTACTATTCACATTACTATTCACGTTACTATTCACATTACTATTCACGTTTATTTATTTATTTATTCCAATTCCCAAAGTGCCCATATCATCATTCACCAATCCCTCAGCCACTATGGAACCTCATAAATAATCTTTTCAATAATTAAACACATTGAACCATTTATGAACAATTCCTACTGCAATCATATATGCTGTTAAATTTGTACTGTGCACTGTTAACCATTGATTTCGACTTTGTTGTGTGTGACCTTTTGGGTTCCCCTCAAGTTGGACATGAAATGAATTGTGATAATTTAATCGAACATAAATTATCCTCCGATCAGATGGTCGTTCGATTTCAATGACCAAGGTTGACATCTAGCAACATGCCAATGTCCCCAAATGAGAAAGAAAGATATATACCCATTCTGTATGCGATTTACATATGATACGGTCCCTCACCTCACTGTATCCCCACCTATTGACCTAGGGTACGGAAAGTGTCTACCCATATGGTCAAATGTATGATGTTGATAGTGTCATGAATCGTGCTAACCCAAGAATCTCACATGATTCTTCTGCTGCGGCCACAGTCTCAAGCACTGATCACACATATCAACCCGCGAACTGGAATACTACTTTTACAAGAAAATATTATCCGAGAGAGTGACGATTCTCTGTTGTATCTTTACAAACTTCATGTGTTTCAACAAATGACCCAATCATACCCTTATGACCGAATCTTTTGAACCAGGGAAGGAGAATGTCAAAGTTATTTGATCCACACATAAGATTGTAAAGACCTCAAGTCTAAGGACTAGTCATATAATCGATACATGAAAGTTCTCACAGACACATGGGATAAACACTCCATATGAAAACTTTCGGTGGTCAGTTCGATGGACACGAACAACTCATGCATCCATGTGATACACCAAGCAGATCTCCGCTAGTAGCCTATGAGATCGGCTACCTCACTTAAGGGCAGATCATATCATCATGCTAGTCTCTCCGCTTTGTGAACGCCCAGATTATTCACAAAACTATGACTAGGAACGTTTAAGAGTAATGATTCTCATAAGGCGTGGAAGCCATCATCTTATTACTCCAAGGGCTTTATTATAGTGTTTGATGATTCATATAAGTTATGTAAGACACGTATAATAAAGATTGTCATTTTATTAATTAATGAAAATATTACAAATACATGTACATATAGCCCATCCACAAATTGGGTATAGGGCATATCCCTAACACTCCAAACCCTAGTGACTGCATCAGTATCCATCCTCCCGAGCTCGTCCTCCAAGAAAACCCGCAACCAAAGAAAACTGAGAGTGGGGGGTTAGATCGATATTCGATATAAGTGAGTGGACAAGAAAACTGAAAAAAACTTAAATCAAAACACCAGGTCTGTAAAACTAAATTTTCAGAAAAATCACTTCGTACGAAATCTCTTTTCTGAAATCTCCGTCTGAAATCTCTTTATAAAACTTGTCTTTGAAAACTGCTTTTGAAACTCTGGTTTCTGAAAACTATTTCTAAAATCTGGTTTCTGAAAACTGTGTTCTGAAAGTCTAAAAACTGTGTACTACTCTGTCTCTGAAAAACCTTGACGTATGAGGGCGTTACGTATCACCGTCCCCCCATTCACCTAAATGTAGCCAGCAGTACAAATCCATGACTTTGGGGCGTTACGTATCGCCGTCCCCCAAATCATGCCACTACTGTCTCTGAAACTGGTGGTCTTGGGGCGTTACGTGTCGCCGTCCCCCAAGCCACAAACTAGAACTGGGGGTGCGGATCTATGCTACCACCCAAGCTTTGAACTAGAGTCCAGGTAGATGAACCTATGTCGTCATCCTGGCTCTGAAACTATGATCTAGGGGCGTTACATATTGCCGTCTCTCTAGTCCTCTACATGTGCACATGTGATTAGTGGTAAATGTATCACTATTTCCCACACATTTGACCTAATATTTTGTATAGATTCTTTAGTTTTGTGAATATTTTGATGTGTTTTGTGTTATTTTGTAGATAAATAAAGTTTCAAGACTCTTTGGAGGTTATTCTGGGCCAAAACAGTGAAAAAGGACAAAAAATGGCAAAATGGTCATTTAAAACGTCGCGACGCGCAGCCTGCGTCGCGACCGCTAACGTACACCGGTAGCCTGCTAAAATACGCTGGGACACGTGTCAAAATCTGATAAGTTTGATCATGCTAACGTGCGCCATTTGTTAACGTGTGCCGAATCTGCTAAGGAGCGTCTGCCACGTGTCAATATCATAACAATCATGCTAATGTGCGCCGGACACGTGTCATCATCACATGCTGCCGACAATCATCATCGTCATGTCAGCACAATTATTGAGTTAATCATCCAATCTGCCACGTGTTAGCATTCTATTGGGCCAACAGATTCCTTATCGCCACGTCAACAGATAACAGATCAAATCATCCAATGAGCGTGTGCCACGTTAGTGCGTCGCGACGCAAGAACAATCCACGCGTCCCAATGCGCATGCCATTTTTTGCCTATAAATAGAAGGCCGAATTTCAGATTTGAATTCATGATTTCTTCTATGTAATTCCTTAAGAATACTAAGAAAATTGTATCTTGTTTGTTTATTTACAGCTTTCAATATTTAATTTAAGCTTTCGCACTTTCTTTTCTTTACTTTTCAGTCTTTACTTTATGCAATTTAATTTTAGGCACAATACTTTCCTTTCTTTACTTTTCAGCAATTTACTTTTCAGTAATTTACTTTCAGCATTTACTTTTCAGCAATTTACTTTCAGCATTTAATTTTCAGTATTTAATTTTCAGTATTTACTTTCCGTCATTTACTTTTCCGTATTTAATTTCCAGCAATTTAATTTATGTCTTTTATTTTATTTAAGCTCTTACTACCCGTAAATATGTGTCGTAACTAAGTCATTATCTGAGGTTGTGATGAATTCCAATATCATCGGTTTATATGGGGTTAATTTACAGTTTGGGTAATATAAATGTTTATTTATTGAGTCTTAAGATTAATGCTTCTTGTTAACTGGCCATTAATAAGATTGATTTGGTAAACTTAAAATGAAATTGAAAAATAGATTTTAGGTTTAAACCCTAGACTCAATATCCCATGATCTTCCTTGAGGATAAATAACCCTTTTAATAGATTTCCTTACAGGATAGGAATATACCTGTCGGGCGAGGGTAGCCATAATTGGAACTTAATCTTAATGAATTCAGATAACTTGGTTGATATAGGAATATGATTAATTAAGTTACACTGGGTATTTGTATCTGACCATCAGAAGAGGCTTTTGCATAATTTCGTGTTCCAGGTTAATAAACCGATATATTACACAAACGTAAACTAACCACTTCATCTTTTAAAAAGATACTGGAAAGATTCACAACCCTGGATAGTTTAATAATATTGAATTTTCCTCAATTTCCTTTTGCACAATTTTATTTTCTGTCATAAGTTTAAAGTTACCATCCAATCAAAACAACCAATCTGTTAGAAACTTGTAAACATTTGGTTTCATAAATTAATAGCTTAGGTATTAAGTCCTTATGGGATCGATACTTTTTATACTACTTGAACGATACGTGCGCTTGCATTATACGCGTGTGATTACGCCGGTCAAGTTTTTGGCGCTGTTGCCGGGGACTTATTTATCTTTCACTATTAGTTTTAGGGTTAGATACCTTTACTTGTATCTAATTTTCTTTTTTATTTATTATTTCTATTTTCTTGTGTTTCAGGTTCTCATACATTATATGAGACGAACCAGAAGCTTTGAAATCCGACCGCTTGACCCAGAGATTGAAAGAACTATCAGACAGTTGATAAGGGAAAGGCGAGAAGGCCAAGAAGCATTAGTCAACATGGAACCTGAACCTTTGGAAGTTGCACCACCAATTCCCATTCGAGACCGAACTATTCCAGTGGTTGACGGCTTCATTTCCTGTATTGTACTTCCTTCCTTACCAGCAAATATGTGTGACGTCAAAACATGCATTCAGATGATACAACAGTCAGTTCAGTTTGAGGGGAATGCAATTGAAGATCCCAATGCCCACATTAGCAAATTCCTGGATGTTTGCGGCACTTTCAATTACAACTGAGCGGCTGAAGAAGCCATGAGACTACGAGTTTTTCCATACTCCTTGAAAGACAGAGCTAAAGCTTGGCTACATTCACTACCAGCAGGTTCCATCACAACTTGGAACACTCTAGCCACCAAATTTCTTGCAAAGTATTTTCCACCAACCAGAACTGCAAAGCTGAGGAATGTCATCACATCTTTTGTGCAACATGACTCAGAATCCCTCTGCGAAGCTTGGGAAAGGTACAAAGATTTACTCCGGAAATGTCCTCACCATGAGATTGCAAAGTGGCTACAAGTCCAAACCTTCTATAATGGACTTTTTGGAATAATGAGAACCACAATTGATGCTGCTGCTGGAGGAGCTTTAATGGCAAAAGGAGAAGATCAGGCCTGGGACTTAATTGAAGAAATGGCCAACGACAATTCATTGTGGCCAACAGAAAGGAGCATGATCCAACGAATCGCAGGAATTTATGAAGTTGGAGCCAACACAGCAGTGAATGCCAAGCTGGATCAGATTTGTAAGAATCTAGAAACTCTTAACATGAAGGTTAATGATGGATCCACAAGTTCACCATATGGAAGAGCACCTGAATCAGAGGTAAACCAACATGAAGAAACAGTGAATTATGTCAACAATTTCAACAGACAGAGGAACAATCCATATTCCAACACCTACAACCCAGGGTGGAGGAATCATCCCAATTTCGCATAGAACAATAATTCAGGGCAAAGAAACAACCCACCACCAGGATTCCAACAACAAAACAAAGGCCATGAGTATGAAAAAGAACCAGGAATAACAGAAGTGTTGGCCCAGTTGAAAAAGCAAGAAGAAAAATACGATGCTTTAGCAGCTATGGTTCAAAATCAAGTAGCATTGAATCAAAGCCATTCAGATTCTATTAAAGCACTGGAGAATCAAATGGGACAACTGGCCAATGCTCAGAGTTACAGATCGCCAGGTAATCTTCCCAGCAACACAAAACCAAATCTAAGGAACCGAAGGAAGGAGCAATGTCAAGTCATTACTTTGAAAAGCGGTACTGAAATCAACAAAGATGTTGGAATCAAGGCATCCATTGAAGAAATTCCAAAAGATGCAGTTCCACAGATGAAGGAAAAAGAAGCAAAGGAAAAAGATCAGGAAAGAATCACTCCACCTCCACATTTTCCACAGCGACTCCAGAAAAGTAAACTGGACAAGCAGTTTGCTCGATTCCTGGAGGTGTTCAAAAAGCTGCATATCAACATTCCATTCGCATAAGCCTTGGAAGAAATGCCCAGATATGTCAAATTCATGAAAGACATTCTTTCACGAAAATGGAGATTGTGAGATTATGAGACAGTAGCATTGACAGAAGAATGCAGCGCCATCATTCAGAGGAAACTTCCCCCGAAGTTGAAAGATCCTGAAAGTTTCATTGTTCCTTGCACCATTAGAGAACATTACATCGGTAAGGCTTTATGTGATTTATGTGCAAGTGTTAATTTAATGCATTTTTTGATTTATAGGAAACTACAAATCGGAGAAGCAATGCCTACCTCAATCTCACTGTAACTTGCTGATAGAACACTTGCATTTCTAAGAGGTGTAGTTGAAGATGTGCTGGTCAAATTCGACAAACTCATTCTCCTAGAAGATTTTAATATCCTTGACATGGAGGAAGACAAAGATGTACCTATCATTCTTGGGAGACCATTCTTGGCTACAGGTCGAACTATTATTGATTTACAAAAAGGAGAACTAACCATGAAAGTGCAGGACCAAGAAGTTACCTTCAATGTTTTCAAAGCCATGAAATTTCCTAGTGATGAAAAGGAGGAGGAATGTTTAAGAATTGATGTTGTAGATAGAATCATCCAGGATACTGATGCAGTACCACTTCCCACGGATAAACTTGAAGCTTGCATCACCAACATGACTGACAGCGAACTAGATGCTGAAATTCTGGAATGTATCAACTATCTTGACAGACCATTTCATTTCAAATCGATACCACAAGTGGAAAGTTTGGAACTCCCGAAAAAGGAGCGAATCAAACATTCGATTGAAGAACCACCGTAGCTGGAGCTAAAGCTACTTCCGAGCCATCTCAGGTATGCTTTCTTAGGAAATTCTTCTGAATTACCTGTAATTATTTCTTCTTCGCTAACATTTGAGCAGGAAGAAAATTTGCTGAGAGTGTTACGAGAACACAAGAAAGCCATTGGCTAGACTATAACAGACATTCGAGGCATTAGTCCATCATTTTGCATGCACAAGATTCTGATGAATGACGAGTACAAAGCCACAGTGGGGCATCAACAGAGACTAAATCCAATCATGAAGGAGGTTGTGAAGAAATAAATTATCAAATGGTTGGATGCTGGTATCATCTACCCCATCTCTGACAGCACTTGGGTGAGTCCTATGCAATGTGTGCCAAAGAAAGGAGGAATCACTGTAGTCACAAATGAAAAGAACGAGCTGATTCCAACAAGAACGGTGACTGGATGGAGAGTATGCATGGACTACCAGAAGCTGAACAAAGCAACAAGGAAATACCATTTTCCGCTACCATTCATTGATCAGATGCTGGACAGACTGGCGGGACATGAATTCTATTACTTTCTGGATGGATATTTGGGGTACAATCAGATTGCCATTGCCCTAGAAGATCAGGAGAAAACCATTTTTACATGTCCTTATGGTACTTTTGCTTTCCACAGGATGCCATTTGGACTATGTAATGCCCCTGCTACATTTCAACGTTGCATGATGACCATTTTCTCATATATGCTGGAACAGAGTATGAAGGTTTTTATGGATGAATTCTCTATGTTTGGAGACTCTTTTGACCATTGCTTGCAAAATCTGGAACATGTGTTACAAAGGTGTGAAGATACCAACCTGGTGCCAACTAGGAGAAATGCCACTTCATGTTGCAGGAATGCATTGTTCTGGGACATCAGATCTCACAAAAGGGGATCGATGTAGACAAAGCAAAGATTTAAACAATTGAAAAATTACCTCCACCAACATCTGTAAAAAAGATTCGGAGTTTTCTCGGACATGCAGGCTTTTACAGGAGATTTATCAAAGACTTCTCAAAGATTGCTAAACCTCTGTGCAATCTTCTGGAGAAATATGTGCCTTTCAACTTCACCAAAGAATGCCACAAAGCTTTTGAGATCTTAAAACAGAAGCTGGTCTCTGCCCCCATCATAGTAGCACCAGACTGGACTCTTCCATTTGAAGTGATGTGCGATGCTAGTGATTTTACTGTAGGTGCAGTTTTGGGACAACGCAAAGCAAATATTTTCCATCCCATTTACTACTCCAGCAGAACTCTGAATGAAACTTAACTCAACTACACAACCACTGAAAAAGAGTTGCTCGCAGTTGTGTTCGCTTTTGATAAATTCTGATCCTATCTGCTGGGTCCCAAAGTGGTGGTCTACACAGATCATTCAACAATCAAATATCTGATCACGAAGAAAGATGCCAAACCCAGATTGATCCATTGGATACTTGTACTGTAAGAATTTGACGTGGAGATCCGAGACAAGAAAGGAACAGAAAACCAAGTGGCAGATCACTTATCGAGGCTCGAGAATGGAGAAACAGCTGACAAAGAACTTACAATCAAAGAAATTTTTCCAGATGAACAGTTGTTTGCCATGAAACAACATGATGTCCCTTGGTATGCTGACTATGTCAACTACATAGTATCGGGAAAATGGCCGTTGGAATGGAAAACTCAGAAACAAAAGAAGTTCTTCAAAGAAGTCAAACACTATGTCTGGGATGAGTCGTACCTGTTCAAACGCTGTGCTGATCAATTACTGAGATGGTATGTTCCACAGGAGGAGGTCAACAGTGTCTTGCAACATTGTCATTCATTACCATACGACGGACACTTCAGCGGGAACAAAACTGCAGCCAAAGTCCTTAAATTAGGTTTGTTATGGCCCACTCTTTTTAAAGATGCTTATCTATTTTCTATTCAATGTGACAGGTGCCAGAGATCGGGAAATATTTCGAGGAGAAATGAAATACCTCTGCAAAACATTCTGGAAGTGGAGATATTTGATGTATGAGGTATTGATTTTATGGGACCCTTTGTTCCATCATTCGGAAACCTATACATACTAGTTGCAGTAGACTACGTCTCCAAATGGGTTGAAGCAATTGCACTGCCATCCAATGATTCAAAAGTGGTGATCAAATTCCTTAAAAAGAATATTTTCACTCGCTCGGAACACCTCGGGCGATTATCAGTGATGGTGGCACACATTTCTGCAACAAATACTTTGATGCACTCCTATCCAAATACGGAGTTACTCATAAAGTTGCCACAGCCTACCATCCACAGTCAAATGGACATGTTGGGGTTTCAAATTGGGAGATCAAAAGAATCTTGGAAAGAACCGTTGGATCAACAAGGAAGAACTGGTCTTAGAAACTGGATGACGCACTATGGGCATACCAGACAGCTTACAAAACACCCATCAGTATGTCCCCATATCGAATAATATTTGGGAAAGCATGCCATCTACCAGTGGAGCTTGAACACAAGGCGTACTGGGCACTGAAGAAGTTAAATCTTGATCTACAAGCTGCAGGAAAGAAATGACTCCACCAACTCAACGAATTGGAGGAATTTCACATACAGGCTTATAAGAATGCTAAACTGTACAAAGAAAAGATGAAGAAATGGCATGATAAAAAAATAGTGCGCAGACAACTTGAGCCAAGGCAGCATGTGTTGTTATACGATTCACGGCTGAAACTTTTTCCCGGAAAGCTGAAATCAAAGTGGTCAGGTCCATTTGTGATTACTCAGGTGTTACCATACAGAGTTGTTGAGATATACAATCCCAAGTCGAACAACACATTCAAGGTTAACAGCCAGTGTGTCAAGCACTACTGGGGAGAATCATTTGAGCGACAAAAAAAAGTGTCACACTTTCAAATCCAGCCTAACATTCGAGCAGTCATGTCTGGCTGACGACTTTAAACTTAGCGCTAGCAGGGAGCCAACCAATGCAATTTGTGTATATATTGTGATTTGGTGTATTTTATTTTTGTGTGTTTAATTTTTGCAGGTAAAGTCATTTCAGGATGGAAGAAACTCTCGCAAATCTTCACATGCAATTTCCTTCTCTCCCGCAAAATTCTCTGATGAAAGTCTACAAAGCTCGCTTGGAATGAATGAGACTTCTGACGATTCATGGTATTCCTAATGACATTCGTTGGGTAATCGAAGCACGGGTCCGATTAGCAGGTGAGTATTCTGATTCTTGTAATTCTTATTTGCCTGGTTTTGGAAGAAGCACATATGAAAAGAACGTAGAGCTAAGCAAATGGGTGTTTGTTACAAATGTGCACGCTGGAATTGCAATACTCGTTGTCGCTCTTTAGGAATGGTGTCTGATAATCGCGAAGATAAAATTAAATTCATTAGGGATGGCTTGAGTAAGGAGTCTTTAGATGATATATCTTCGACTCTTGAGACGCATCCCAGTGGATTTGTTCATGATCATATAGCAATTCGCAAATTACATACACAATTCCAAAGAGAAAGACAACAGTACAGTCTTGGGAATCTGACTCGAAAAGACCATGTTTGCCAATTTATAAGAAAATTGGATGGGAAACTTGTCCCTGACGCATAGATGTCAATCAAGCTGTTACTTTATTGTAAATAATATATCTCTTTGTCTTTTCCTAATAATTGTGATTTGTTTTGTTATTTTCTTTAATTTCTCCGATAGGATCCAAACTTTTTGACCTTTCACGATTTCTTTTATTGTTTTGCTAACAATCGTCCTTTGGAAGATATTAGTGCTATTATTACTCACCCTTTTTCAGGTGTTATAAATTCAACTCATCATTGGACTTTTGAAGGCATCCAGAGCTGAGAAAGAAATACATAAAAATGGAAGCCACTTCAAGGAGACGAGTTGTAAACATTTGTGTCTTTTGTGGTACTAGTGTTGGTACTAAGCCACAATACGTAGCGGCAGCACAGGAATTGGGTCGAGTCTTAGCTGAAAGGAATATGCACCTAGTTTATGGCAGTGGCATTCTTGGACTAATGGGGATCGTTTCAAAGGCCGTACAGGAGGGAGGCAGTCAAGTTCTGGGAATCATCCCAAAACCCTTGGCGGAGGCAAATCTGATTGGACCATCAAACTGTTGGACAATTATGACCCATAGCGTCACTATTTGTACAGATCATGGTGATGATGTACAAATTAACTATGTGACAAAGGAGATTGCACTCTTATCATTTGTGATTAGATCACATAGATGTATAAATGATAGGAGGTCCATATGATTTGTTCCTGGACTGAGAATGATATGAGACATTATCAGTCCACGAAGGATAAATCATTAAATATCCCTAGTCAGAGTATTATCGAGATTGGACATCGATAAATACGTAAAAGACTAGTATTACACTTGTGCGTGTTGTGAGGGCACAACGACATAGTTCTCATATATTTGGGTATAAGATACTCATGCAAGTGTAATAGGAGGTTGTGTTTTACCGATGGTACGGGAAATAGCTTCGCTCTGGATAAGACCTCCTCGAAATTCCATTGGTAGTATGACTATGTGTCTATGGAAGTCCGAAATCAGGGTAGATGTATTTGGTCTTAACCTGAGACTTGCACCGCTAATACTTGCGACAATCATATACTTTGGTTGAGGTCGTCCAGGGCTTTAACAGGTTATGTGTACGCCAATACTGGGTATATTGAGAATCGTAGTGTGTTGGGTGTGATGTCAAGACGGAAGTGTCACTCCAGTCATATGGAGATGATGGTCACTTAGGATACGGTACTGGTTCTCTTAAGTACTGCAGTCATCGGGATAATATGACTAGGTCATAGTTATCTGATATAGAGACTAGTTACCAGACATCCGACATGTGCTTCGTACGGGGCAGACACAATTCCAGCCCCAGGCCTAGCACGTGATCATCCGATACTGGATCGTAATACGTAATACCACGTATACTACGCCTGATATAGATCGCTTATTCCTGTAAGCATGTTTCTGGAGAATTGGGTAGGCATGGCGCTTTGCTAGAAGCCAACATTGTCTTGTGAATCGGCGTAAACGTAGTACAAGGTACTTACGTGTTCGGATAGTCCGAAGACCCGATTTACTGCCAACATATTTGGAGATCTCATGGGTCGCTCCCCGAAGATTCACCGATGACGTATGACTCGCACTTTAATTAATCTGGGATTAATTTAATGAGAGAGAAAATTAATCTGGGATTAATTGCGGAGATATTTTATCTGGGATAAAATATCAATTAAAGAGAGAGAACGATTAATTTGGAATTAATCGGTAAAATAATATATTTGATATATTATATGAAATTGGATTTTGACGCGGAATTAAAATTAGATTTTAATTCGGGCGAACGAATTAATTTAGAATTAATTCGTTAGCGACGTGAATAGTGATTTCGCTAGGCGTAATCATTTAATTACGACGCAATGGAAAATTCGTTAATTTGGAATTAGCGAACCCGAGCCCGTGATCGTTTGCGAGTGCATTCACATTTCGAATTCGAGTGCGGCACGCAAGTCAAATCAAGCTTCAAATCGCAAGTCACATCAAGCGTCAAATCACATGTCACTTTGAGTGATGTAACATTTGATTGATTGATGTGAGTTGATTTGTATTGATTGACAAGCATTTAATGCTTGCTTTTTGGAATTAAAAGAAAAGGTAAATGGTTTATTAATTTTTGGAAAATATATAAACCTATTACATTTTTTTATTTCAGAATCTCTCTCTCTTCATTTTCGGTATTGGCTTTTGGAGCCAAAACCCCTCTTCATCTCTCTCACGGTCTCAAGACCGATTTCTTCTTCTGGTTTTAGTTTTCACCGTGAAACACAAGGAGGAAAATGATGATTTGTGGCAAATCATCAAGTGCTAACACACTCTAGGAGGCATACCAAGGTGATAGGGTAGTGTTTTCATGAGCAAGGAATCACCTTGTGAAGCTTGGAGCTTGGAGCTTCCATGGGGGACACCCATGGCCGATTCTTGGAGGAGGAAGCAGCCCCCACGCCGTGCAGTTCACCATTTGCGCAGCCCACTGCCGAGCAAGGAGGAGCAGTGCGTTTTTGGTCCTTGTTGCATCTCTACCGATCAATGTGAGTTATTCTGCACCTCATTTGGTTGTATTTACACTTGTTTCATGCTTAATCTATGATCTTGGGACTTGATTGAAACCCAACAATGGTATCAGAGCCATTTGAGCATGAAACGAAAATTAGGGTTCTTAACTAAATTAGGGGCTTTTTTATTTAAGCATGTTTTTGACAAATTGTTTGTTTAAATATGCTTGTATAAGGATAACTAAGAGTTATATGTAATCAATTTGATGAAAGATTAATTGGATTAATTTTCCCCAATTTGTTATACTTGGCCGAAAATGGAGGCTCCCTAATTGTCTTGGAATTTTGATTTTTTTTTATCATTGGTTGTGTTAGAAATCATTAGGGGATATTGATTTTATGTTTGATTGGGTTCAATTGGATTGAGTTTGATTTTGGCATATTTTTTCCCCTTTGGCCGAGACTTTAGCATGTGTTAATTGGGTTTTATTTTGATCAAATTATGTTGGACATGATTCCATGATGATAAGCATGATTAATTGTACAAATTTGGTGTTTTGGAAATATTGATTTGGGTAATTAATAATGCTATGCACTTTGGTTAATTAGAATGTGAAATTTGGAATTTTATATTTAATTAATTGGGCTTAAAATTGGATTTAGGCTTTTAATGTTGTTATTGGGCTTATGGGCTTTGTTGTGACAAAGTTGGGTTTAGGAAAAATTGGTTGGATCCAATTTGGCCCAAAACCGCATCCAAAAAGGCCCAAATGCGACTAATGAACCTTTAAAGTTTAATTGGGCCTAATGGGCCTAAATTAATTTCTGGGCTTATGGGGTAACTCCCGGATTGGATTTTGGTTATTCGGTTTGACCCGAGTTGACCAAAAGTCCACGCCTTGAAGAAATTAATTAAAAGCCCATTGGACATTAATTAAATTAATATTGGATATTAATTGGGCTTTGAGACCAGTAACGATTAAATTCAGAATTTAAGTCGTAAAGATTTATTTTATAAAGTGTAATATTTAAATTGGAATTAAATAATGAATTAGAATTAAATGCGTATTAAATTGGATTTAATTATGTAATTTAATTTAATTCAAGAAATCGTACTTTGAGTACGTGTTCGCAAAACGAGTTTGACTCGAACAAAATCAAATCGTTGTTTGAACATTGGATGATCACTAATTATCAGATTAATTAATTTGATTAGAATGATTGATAACATGCTTGTGTGAATACATGGTTGCGATGCATGAATAATGTATATCAGATGGATATTAGTCGAGTGGGGCAATTTTGGAAATTGTAATAAATTTGATTTATTAATTGGACCTGCGAGTCTAGCCTTATCTCATATTTCTTTGTATTCTCTTCTCACCTATTCCCCTCAATGTAAATGAGGTTTCTTTAGAAGTGTAGTGTAACGGGTAGAAGTAATACAAGTGCTAGCTGGAGAGAGAAAGAGAGAGATTTGATCTAGGATCAATGTAAAATATCCATCCGCATATCATTATTTTTTATACATACGCGCTTTATTATGTGTTTAGAATGCATGCTTAAGGGTGTATGATGATGAGACCTTAACAAAGATAATAAATTGGTTGCCAATTTGCACGCGAAAAACCCTCGCTAAATATTAAGCGTCTTTCCTTCCATTGAGTGATTCTCACTCAAGATCCGAGACGGCATTGGTTTGTTGGCCAAAGTCAAGGCCTTTGTCTGTCGAAGATGTGTTTGAATCACGAAGGCTTTTTTTCCATATCAGTGTCTTGTCCAAGTTGTGGTTTGTTGGCCAAAGTCAAGACCACTTCTTGTCCATCGACATTGATTACGAAGCTTTCCATGGTCAATGGGTTGCGCTTGACTGGGATCACTAAGTTTGTTGTGCCAAGCCAAGGCTTAGTTGATTCAGAGGAAAAAGGTTAGGTAATACATTGGATGTATTGGCATATATAAGATATATGTTTCGGACTTGGATGTCCCCCTACCGGATCTAGGAATTGAATTGGATCCAATTGATCTTAGAGATCTACCTAGTTATTATATCATACAATTTGTTGGCCAAAGTCAAGATTGTGTGATATTTAACAGGATCCTAGCCCACTAGGAAACACGGTTTCCCGAGTACTCGATAGAGGGTTGGAGGCTCGCCGAAAAATAGTGGGAGGCAAGAATTGAATTTGCAATATTCGTTCAATTACTCGCCATACGCGCTCATTTCAAATATTTCGTCGATATCAATTAAATGTTAGTTGGACTAATATTTAAATTGTTGTTTTTATAAGCAGTTGGACTGTATTATAGTTGATTATATAATTGGATTATAGTAATCAATATATTTGAATTAATTAATTTCGATTTACAGTTGATTTTATAATTGGATTATAGTAATCAATGTAATTGAGGTTAATTAATTTAAATTATATTTGATTGTATAGTTGGACTATAATAATCAATATAATACATAGTACCACAAATCGTTGATTAAATAGTTGGACTATTAGAATCAAGATAAAATGAAAGATTAGGGTTTAAAACATAATCTTGGGTGAAAATGTATTTAAACGACTATATTTTTCATATTGGGAATAATATTTCAGGATGGTCCTGGAAATATAATAAGTTACTTTATTTGATAAAATAACATATTAGGCCTAAGTCTGGAGTTAAGCTAATAAGTGGAACATGATATTTGGAATATTCATGTAATGATAACTTTAGTGCTTAATCCATTATACTTGTCATATAGATTCCTTAATTTCTTTATCAGAACTAAGGATTAGATTCTTAAAGTATGATATTGAAATTGAAGGATCTTCATAAATCTATACTTAGATTTTAGAAGTATATATTGCAATAATAAACTCTTGGAGAGTTAATGCCTATTCTCAAGGAGACAAAGTCAAAGTTTGCAATTAGGCAAGTAGTGTAAGGCGCACTTTACTTCGATATTCCAGAATGCCAAGGCTTGGCCAAAGGCTTCTGGAGTGTGGAAAAGGGCAAAGGCAAAATCATTATAATCTTCTAGGAAGATAAAAGGACATATCCCAAGAAGGAATAGAAGACGAGCAAGGCTTTGACTTCAAATATGATTGTCATAAATATATTCATTACTAGTATTTAAAATTGGATTTTAGATACTTAGTGTGATATATATATATATATTGATGTTCAGAATATGTTATGAACAGGATACTGACTTCAATAGAGATTAATCTGCGAATTGGAAACGGGACGAATATCGCTGTTTTAACCGTAGATACCTAAGTTTAGGAACTACCCTCGGGTGTGTACTTAAATTAGGAAACTGTTATAATGTAACTAGTTTGACTAGGAACATCATCTTTATATCAGTGTTTAATCAATTGCGGATTGAACCTTTATATTTTAGAACACTAAAGTGTTTTATTATATAAAGATGATATTAATATAAACACATTAGATGTGAACAACAGAATTTATATTTAGAATATAAATAAATCTCACATGTATATGATGATAAACAAATAGCTCAAACTGATTTGATCAGGTTGATACTTAAAGTGGCAATGTTGTCTGGGACACATTAAAAAAGAATCATATATCCGCACTTTTGAAGAGCGGGTACCAGGGCTGATTTGATTCCAATCAAATAGAGTCTACGAATCTAGTTTATCGGGCAAAGTGTCTAATACACTATTTACTTGGTAAAAGTGCAAATGCCACCGATCTGATAGCCCTAGTTCATAGTGAAGTAAGTGGGCCCATGTCTAGCTAGGCTAGATGTGGATATGAATATTTCGTGACCTATACGGATGTGGCATCGCGTAATGGTTATGTGTTTCTTTTGAAGAACACAAATTAGAAACTTTTAAAGTTTCGACACGAAATAGACAAACAGATCGGCTATAGTATTAAACCGTTACGGTAAGACCGTAATGGAAATTACTTAAGCAATAAGTTTCTAAAATACTTGAAAGAGTAAAGTATTCTTTCAAATGAGGACTCTTCACGGAACACGTCAATTTGACGGTGTGTTCGAATTGAGTAACCGAATTTTGTTAGACATGATTAGGTTAATCATGAGTCGCTCTGAGCTACCATTTCCTTCAACGAATAAACATTAACAGTGTAGAACTTATTTAGAATAAGGTTCCATTAAAATCTGTTTGACAGATTTCATATTAGATATGAACGGGAAAGAAACCGGGTTTCACACTCCTGTTAAATTTGGGAATGCTAGGCATATGCTTGGATGATACCAAACTAAAACCCAAATTGGATAAGTGCCAATTGTAGGTTATCCTAGGGATACCAAAAGTATAGTACTTTTACAACTCACGAGAGAATAATTAGATTGTTGCTCACCATGCGGTTTTCCTGAGAGGAATACCGATATGCAGTGGTAAGTGAGAGGATAGTAAAACTCGATGAAAAATCAGAGTAATACTATTCCAGGCACCGATTCTTAATGGAACACAAATAGTTCATCAAGGATGAAACTATTACCATTAATCTTCGTCTACACAAGAACCGCGTATGTCGGAGAGATTCAGAAAACAACCTTGGGTATGGGTTTCTGATCTCACCTCATAAAGATGTCAATCTTTTGAGGTATACCAACTGACTACGTATGAGGAAGTGATACAAGGTATTGACTCCCTATTATGACAAAGTGTCATGTGTCCGAAATGGATTCCATGTATGTCAACAAGTTTGGATACTAGTTGATGTACCGCAAGGCATTGTGCCTACTGGTACTTTATAAGTCTTCAAGGAAGACATACATGGATGGCAACATACCAACGTGTAAAGCTAGGCTTTTAACGAAAAGGTCTCGTTATCAACATTGTGTTGATTTCGATTCAACCTTTTACATGTTGCCACGGTAAATCCATTTGGATAATGCTTGCTAAAGCTGCATGTTTCATTTATGAAATATGACAGCTGAACGGGAAAATCACTTTCCTGAAAAGGAAACCTTTTGGAGGGTGTTTATAACATCCTGTCGGTTTTGTCGTACCATAACTAGCAAACAAGGTTTGTAGGTTATTCGATCCATGTTTGGATTGAAGCAAGCATAGGCTCTAGGAATTTTCGTTTTGATGTGATTATAATGGTATATGATTTGATTCAAAAACGCAAAGATTCTTGTGTATATAAGAGGGTTAGTGGGAGCGCACTGACAGTGGTTGTCCTATAAAATAATGATAATACTTCATTTCTTGGAAATGAAATTCCCATAAAATAACAATCGGTGAAAGCTTGGCTTTCGAATACTCTCCGTGGAATCGTACATTGAAAAATGTACGCAACCTGGTGTCTCATACGCTTTGAGCATATGGATTCACAAACAGGCCAATCCAAGTGATAGTCACTGGATTGATGTTAAGATATTTGTTAGTATCTTAGAGAACTAAGGATGTTGTCTTAGTCCTTGGAAATGGAGAACTTGAAGTGACTGGGATCACTGTAGCAAGTTTCCTAAACCGATAAAACGACTAAAAGTCGCAAACGGTACTATACAGTAGAATAACGGTACAGTGAGCTGGAAATCTTCCAAGCAAGATACTATTACCAAATAAACAACAAATGCGGGTTAATTGCTGCAGCTGAGGCGGCAATAGAAGCCTTCTGGGTCTATAAACAAATCTAATTAGATTAGATATAATTCTGTTAGCAGCTGAGCTAGGCTCGAGCACAGGCTAAAGAATTAATGGTCTCATCAACGATCCAGATAAATACTTCGATATTCATCTGATTCGTTCGGATCATACATCGTGGCGATGTGATGATCGAATAAATCGCATCAGATGATAATCATGAAAATCCACTGACAAAAACCTTTTCTCAGCAATTTGAGCGAACCGTACATAGTTCGGGTGGTAGACACTCGAGTGACTGGCTATAGGCCAAGTGGGAGATTGTTGGACAATTATGACCCATAGCGTCACTATTTGTACAGATCATGGTGATGTTGTACAAATTAACTATGTGACAAAGGAGATTGCACTCTTATCATTTGTGATTAGATCACCTAGATGTATAAATGATAGGAGGTCCATATGATTTGTTCCTGGACTGAGAATGATATGAGACAGTATCAGTCCACGAAGGATAAATCATTAAATATCCCTAGTCAGAGTATTATCGAGATTGGACATCGATAAATACGTAAAAGACTAGTATTACACTTGTGCGTGTTGTGAGGGCACAACATCATAGTTCTCATATGTTTGGGTATATGATACTCATGCAAGTGTAATAAGAGGTTGTGTTTTACCGATGGTACGGGAAACAGCTTCGCTCTGGATAAGACCCCCTCGGAATTCCATTGGTAGTATGACTATGTGTCTATGGAAGTCCGAAATCAGGGTAGGTGCATTTGGTCTTAACTTGAGACTTGCACCGCTAATACTTGCGACAATCAATATACTTTGGTTGAGGTCGTCCAGGGCTTTAACAGGTTCTGTGTACGCCAATACTGGGTATATTGAGAATCGTAGTGTGTTGGGTGTGATGTCAAGACGGAAGTGTCACTCCAGTCATATGGAGATGATGGTCACGTATGATACGGTACTGGTTCTCTTAAGTACTGCAGTCATCGGGATAATATGACTAGGTCATAGTTATCCGATATAGAGACTAGTTACCAGACATCCGACATGTTCTTCGTTCGGGGCAGACACAATTCCAGCCCCAGGCCTAGCACGTGATCATCCGATACTGGATCGTAATACGCAATACCACGTATACTACGCCTGATATAGATCGCTTATTCCTGTAAGCATGTTTCTGGAGAATTGGGTAGGCATGGCGCTTTGCTAGAAGCCAACTTTGTCTTGTGAATCGGCGTAAACGTAGTACAAGGTACTTACGTGTTCGGATAGTCCGACGACCCGATTTACTGCCAACATATCCGGAGATCTCATGGGTCGCTCCCCGAAGATTCACCAATGACGTATGACTCGCACTTTAATTAATCTGGAATTAATTTAATGAGAGAGAAAATTAATCTGGGATTAATTGCAGAGATATTTTATCTGGGATAAAATATCAATTAAAGAGAGAGAACGATTAATTTGGAATTAATCGGTAAAATAATATATTTGATATATTATACGAAATTGGATTTTGACGCGGAATTAAAATTAGATTTTAATTCGGGCGAACGAATTAATTTAGAATTAATTCGTTAGCGACGTGAATAGTGATTTCGCTAGGCGTAATCATTTAATTACGACGCAACGGAAAATTCATTAATTTGGAATTAGCGAACCCGAGCCCGTGATCATTTGCGAGTGCATTCACATTTCGAATTCGAGTGCGGCACGTAAGTCAAATCAAGCGTCAAATCGCAAGTCACATCAAGCGTCAAATCACATGTCACTTTGAGTGATGTGACATTTGATTGATTGATGTGAGTTGATGTGTATTGATTGACAAGCATTTAATGCTTGCTTTTTGGAATTAAAAGAAAAGGTAAATGGTTTATTAATTTTTGGAAAATATATAAACCTATTACATTTTTTTATTTCACAATCTCTCTCTCTTCATTTTCGGTATTGGCTTTTGGAGCCGAAACCCCTCTTCATCTCTCTCACGGTCTCAAGAACGATTTCTTCTTCTGGTTTCAGTTTTCACCGTGAAACATAAGGAGGAAAATGATGATTTGTGGCAAATCATCAAGTGCTAGCACACTCTAGGAGGCATACCAAGGTGATATGGTAGTGTTTTCATGAGCAAGGAATCACCTTGTGAAGCTTGGAGCTTAGAGCTTCCATGGAGGACACCCATGGCCGATTCTTGGAGGAGGAAGCAGCCCCCACGCCGTGCAGTTCACCATTTGCGCAGTCCACTGCCGAGCAAGGAGGAGCAATGCATTTTTTGTCATTGTTGCATCTCTACCGATCAATGTGAGTTATTCCGCACCTCTTTTGGTTGTATTTACACTTGTTTCATGCTTAATCTATGATCTTGGGACTTTATTGAAACCCAACACAAACAGAGCGGAACTTATTGTGCTAGGTATGTCTGAACGACTGGTGAAAATGATTGACCGTGCTGATGCTTTTATTGCTTTGCCATGAGGGTTGGGCACGTTGGAGGATATTTTTACAGTGCTATCTTGGGCGAACTTGAACATACACCATAAACCGATGGACTATTTAATGCTGATGGATTTTATGATTTTCTTTGTGTATTTCTTGATGATGCCCGGAGAAATGGGTTCGTGTCAAAACCTTTAAAAGAACTCCTCTTCACTGTCAGAACTGCCCCAGATTTAATTGATCAAATATTAGCCTTTGAACCACAAATTGACCCTATCATTTCCAAGAAAAACTGGTCCGATAATGATCATGGTAAAAAGCGTCAGATTAATCTGGATCTTAACCTTTAAATTTTCCTTTTAGATGTAGAATTTCAACTAACCAGGTACTATCTTCGAAACTCATCTTCTACTTTTTAAGACATTGGGGACAAAGTCTCATTTAGGTTTGGGGGTGGGAAATAGTTGTAGTATTTTATTTTTATGTTGTTATTTTTAGTCCAAAATTTTCGAAAAATTCAAAAAATTTGAAAAATTTTACAAAAAATTAAAAAAATATTTTGTGTTTTTGTGTTTTTAACTTAATTAATCATGTGAAATTGGTGTGAAATAGCTGTGTAAGGAATTTTCACTCCTGAGACGTATCTCAACCTATTTCGGAATAAGTTAATTTTTTTTTATTTCCTTTTGAATTATTTAATTTGTGAATTCTCCATAAAACTGACTAAAATGGATCTTCATATGCTCAGTTGACATGTATTATCAACATACATGGTAACATACGGACATGCGTAGTAATTGACGAGTTTGTAATATTAAGTGCTCTAGTTTAATTGGAGGAAGCATCTAAAAAAAGCAATAGGATAAAAAAAATAACGTCTAAGATCCGAGTTATTAAGTCCGTAGGGGTGTTTTGACACCTAGTGCCCTAAAACCAACTGGTTTGGGAGCCATTGGCCCAAAGCTTGCTACATGGATGGATGATGTTGCAAAATATATATATATATATATATATATATATATATATATATATATATATATATATCTGAAATCCGAGTTATTAAGTCCGTAAAGGTGTCTTAACACCTGGTGCCCTAAAGCCAACTGGTTTGGGAGTCACTGACCCAAAGCTCGTTACATGGATGGATGATATTGTTTATAAATAAAAAATAAAAAATTCAAAAATTCAAAAAAATATTCCATTGCCTAAAAAAGGTGTGAATTTTGATATAACTTTAGGACAAAAATATTACTCTCTTCTCAACTACAATTGTGACTATTGTGGGCAAAAATGAGTTGATTAATATTTTGTTGGCTGTGTATATGAAGAATGGTAAAATAATCGGAGAATTTACTTATTCGGTAATTTAGAAAGAAAGAAAACAACTATTAACTTGGATAAGAAGTTTCACCTTTATTCTCTTTTCTCTTATCTTTTTGCTTTTGTGTGCATTAGTTTTACTATCTTTTTACTTTTGTAAAACGTTTGTGGGTATCGTTGCTGTAAGCCCTCACGAGACTACAACTCGTCCACTAGGGACACCTAGGGGTTTAAAGGCTTGTTGCATACGCTAAATGCAACCGTGATCCCTACGAAAGTGGCTTAGCTTAATTTTATTTTAAAGATGTTTATGTTATTTTATTTTGTTGTTTTGCTCGAGGACTAGCAAAATGTTAGGTTTGTGGGTGTGATGAGTGGTAAATGTATCACTATTTCCCACTCATTTGACCTAATATTTTGTATAGATTCTTGAGTTTTGTGAATATTTTGATGTGTTTTGTGTTATTTTGTAGATAAATAAAGTTTCAGAACTCTCTGGAGGTGATTATGGGCCAAAACAGTGAAAAAGGACAAAAAATGGCAAAATGGTCATTTGGAGCGTCGCAACGCGCAGCCTGCGTCGCGACCGCTAACGTACGTCGGTAACCTGCTAAAATACGCCGGGACACGTGTCAAAATCTGATAAGTTTGATCATGCTAACGTGCGATGTTTGTTAACGTGTGCCGAATCTGCTAACGTGCGCCTGCCACGTGTCAACATCACAGCAAATCATGCTAATGTGCGCCGGACACGTGTCATTATCACATGCTGCCGATAATCATCATCGCCACGGCAGCACAATTATTGAGTTAATCATCCAATCTGCCACATGTCAGCATTCTATTGGGCCGACAGATTCTTTATCGCCACGTCAGCAGATAACAGATCAAAGCATCCAATGAGCGTGTGCCACGTTAGCGCGTCGCGACGCAAGAACAATCCACGCGTCGCGACGCGCAAGCCATTTTTTGCCAACAAATAGAAGGCCGAATTTCAGATTTGAATTCATACTTTCTTCTATTTAATTCCTTAAGAATACTAAGAAAATTGTATATTGTTTGTTTATTTACAGCTTTCAGTATTTAATTTTAGCTTTCGCACTTTCTTTTCTTTACTTTTCAGTCTTTACTTTCTGCAATTTACTTTTACACACAGTACTTTCATTTCTTTACTTTTCAGTAATTTACTTTTCAGTAATTTACTTTTCAGTAATTTACTTTCAGCATTTACTTTTAAGCAATTTACTTTCAGTATTTAATTTTCAGTATTTAATTTTCAGCATTTACTTTCCGTCATTTACTTTTCGATATTTAATTTCCAACAATTTAATTTATGTCTTTTATTTTATTTAAGCTTTTACTACCCGTAAATATGTGTCGTAACTAAGTCATTATCTGGGGTTGTGATGAATTCCAATATCACCGGTTTATAAGGGGTTAATTTACAGTTTGGGGTAATATAAGGTTTATTTATTGAGTGTTAAGCTTAATGCTTCTTGTTAACTGTCCATTAATAAGATTGATTTGGTAAACTTAAAATGAACTTGGAAAAGAGATTTTAGGTTTAAACCCTAGACTAAATAGCCCACGATCTTCCTTGAGGATAAAAACCCTTTAATAGATTTCCTTACATGATATGAATATACCTGTCGGGCGGGGGTAGCCATAATTGGAACTTAATCTCAATGAATTCAGATAACTTGGTTGACATAGGAATATGATTAATTAAGTTACACTGGGTATTTGTATCTGACCATCGGAAGAGGCTTTTGTATAATTTCGTGTTCCAGGTTAATAAACCGATATATTACATAAACATAAAATAACCACTTCATCTTTTAAAAAGATATTGGAAAGATTCACAATCCTGGATAGTTTAATAATTTTGAATTTTCCTCAATTTTATTTTCTGTTTTAAGTTTAAAGTTACCATTTAATCAAAACAACCAATCTGTTAGATACTTGTAAACATTTGGTTTCATAAATTAATAGCTTAGGTATTAAGTCCTCGTGTGATCGATACTTTTTATAATACTTGAACAATATGTGTACTTGCGTTATACGCGTGTGATTAAACCGGTCAACATATCTCTATCCGTCAATTCCAAGTTGTCTCAAGTTACATAGTTTTTCCCTCATGCCCCAAAAAACATAAAACTCATACTGAAAACATATCTTTTCTAAATCATTTCTCAAAACATGTTAAATCATACATGATACAAAAGCAAAATTGGCTAACGCCCTATTTTCAGAAAATGTAAGTTTGACATTTAAATACGAAATAATAAAGAAAACAAGTAAAAGAGAAAGTGTACACTCACTGTGCTGGGAGACTGGCTAGAACTATACTGCTTCGTCGAAGGGGATCGCAATTCCTGCAATAGTCTAAAGGTGATAGCTTGATCCGACTAAAAGTTACGAGATGAATTCTAGAACTAGGCTAAACCAATAGTTTTAAATACATAAAGTCGTAATTTAGTGTATCATGTTGTACTAGAATGTAATGTGAGCATAAGAACTTATTCGAGATCTTAAGGGTGGTCTCTAATACGCTAGGGTGGCACTGAAATGGTCTAAAATCAATCTTGTAGAATTTTTGTATCCGCATCGCGACGCAAGGGTCCTACGCGTCGCGACGCGCATCACCTAGAAACTTCCCATGATTTCCATCGCGCATCGCGACGTAAGGGTCTTCCTACGTCGCGACTCAGACCTACTACCCAGGTTCTGCATTTTCCTTCTTTATGAGATTCTTATCCAATTTCATCCCCAATACATATGTAACCAATCAAATACATCATCCATCAATTTATATCAATTCTACACATTTTAAAATACCAATTTATCATCATTAACTACTCATTTAATCCCAAATCCATCATTCTTAATCAATCTCTAAACTTTTCAAACTCAATCATTTAACTCTATATAACTCATTTCTTTGCTTACACATCATTCATATGTAACCCTAAACATGCTATCATCTCTAATCTACCTTTATACCTTCAAAATTAAACAAATCAAGATTTCGATCAAATGGGTTTTACCTCTTTTTCTTGGATTTCTTCATTCTCTAAGCCCTCCATTTTTGCTAGCTTACTTCCCTTTTCTTCTTCCTTCCTTTCTTCTTCTTCTTCTTCTTCTTCTTCTTCTTCTTCTTCTTCTCCTCCTCTTCTTCTTCTCCTCCTCCTCTTCTTCCTTCCTTTCTCTCGGCTTCATTTACATTTTTAATTTTTGGAAAATAGTGAATAGTAGCTCCTTTATATAGTGGACCCAATTGATATTAAGAACATTATAGAAGTGTGTAGAAAAATGAAGAAAATTTGAGAATTTTCCATTTGGGTCCGAAGTTACTATTCATCCGAATTTGTGACTGGAAGTTTTGACTAGCTTCTGATCAGAATTTGGGAAAATGTTCAACGCAGAAGTTGTAGGTCTCGATCTCAGCTTTCTGAAGATATAAAATTCATAAAAATCAGAGTTCGTATGAAAACGTTACGCCCTAAATACCATGGGCTGTCTAAAGGGGAACATCGTACAGTCCCGTCTCGGGACTTTGAGGGATTAACCGATCATCCCCACAGTCATCTCATGAGTATATTTGGGTCTCAATATAATTTATTCTATGTGCCTTCGTCCCTTTCGTAACAGTATAGTTGTTTATAGTAGAAAAAACCACCGGTCGTTACAAATATTTTTGTCATAAAATTGCATTATAGTTCACACTTTTTGGCAATGAAAGTTTATTTATAAATACAAAAATAGTTTTTTTTTTTAATAATTCATCTTCAATCCTTGTAACGAGCTTTGGGCCAGTGAATCCTAAACCAATTGCTTTAGGTCATTAGGTGTTAAGACACCCCTACGGACTTAATTGCTCGGATTCGAGATATTAAAAAGAAAAAATATCTAATTTCCTTAAGCTTTCTCTTTAACACATGTAACGAGCTTTGGGCCAGCGACTCCCAGACCAGTTGGTCTTAGGGCAATAAGTGTTAAAACAGCCCTACAGACTTAATTGCTCGAGTTAGAGAGGCTACGAAATCGAACTTATTCACACATTTTTTACATACCCAAGCTTTACCGTTTTACGTGAACAATCACTACTTACTGAGGCAAGATGTCCAGTTACTAAGTAAAAACTTTACCATTTTTTATTAAACTAAATCAAGCTCCACCGTTTTACGCAAACAATCACTGCTTGTTGAAGCAGGATGTCTGGTTACTAAGTAAAAGCATGATTAGTTTTTTTTAAATAAAAACATAAATTTCACTGCCTTTAGGTGCTAATTCCAATAAATTAGAGTATTGAATATTATAAAATTTTCAATTACAAGCAGCGATCATATGTTACCGTGTATGTTGATAATACCTGTCAAATGATCATATGAAGATCGAATTTAATCAATATTATGGAGAATTCATAAATTTAAATGATTCAAAAAGAAATGAACAAAAATAACTTGTTACGAATTATTTTGAGATGCGTCTTAGGAGCTAAAACTCCTTACAAAGCCACCTCTGAACAACAATTCCACTTGATTAGTCAAAAATTTATTGTTAGTTTGTGTGTAGTTTTTTTTTTTTTGAAAAACACAAAAGAAAATTAACATAAAATACTTTTTTTTTACACACAAAATAACAACAAAGAAAAAACAACATAAAAGAAAACTTTTTTTAAATAAAACATTAAAAAATGATTTTTTTTTAAACGAAAAACACAGCAACGAAACATTAAAAAAAAAAATTATTTAGTCAACTATCCCCTCCCCCGAACCAATTTAAGACATTATCCCCAATGTCTGAAAAAGAAGAAGTAGAGTTTAGAAGACATCACTTGGTTAGTATGGAATTGACAATTGAATCTACGACTATTTAAAAGAAAAGAAAAAAATTATAGATTAAGATTCAAGTCCACTCTACACTTCTTGCCTCAATCGTTACCAGATTAGTTCAATTTGGAAAGAATGGGGTCGATTTTTGGTTTATAAGCTAAGAGTTGGTCAATTAAAGCATCGGTTTTTCTTGCAGTTAGGAAGATATCTTTTACTAGTTTTGAAATAAACTTATTTCTTTTGGCATCCTCAAGAAATACAAAAAAAAATCGAAAAATTCATCAACATTAAGTAGTCCAATGGATTTTTGGTGAATGTTTAAGTTCGCCCATGACGCAACTGTGAATATTTCTTCCAACGTGCCCAGCCCACCCGGTAAAGTAATAAAAGCGTCAGCATGATTGATCATTTCAGTAAGTCTTTCAGACATACCTGAGACAATGCATTCTTCTTGATTTTCCGATGAGGTTTTCCTCTGTCAAAGGTTTTGGAATTATCCCCAAAACTTGACCGCCACCTTCTTGCACGGCCTTTGAAACACATCCCATCAATCCATGATTGCCACCGTCATATACTAAGTGCATGTTTCCTTCTGCCATAACTCTACCCAATTCTTTTGTAGCCTCAACAAATTCTGGTTTAGTTCCAGAGCTAATTCCATAAAACACACAGATATTAATGACTCGTCTTCTTAAAGTTGTCTCCATTTTTATTTTCTCTCTTATCTGGATGTGTTGAAGAGAGAAATGACGAGCTGTATTTATATATCCTGAAAATGGACGAGTAATAAATGCACTAGTACCTGCAAAATGATAATTGTCAGATCAACAGTAAAATAGATTGTGAAAGTAAAAAAGTTTAGATACTGTCGGAAAAGAATAAAGTAACAGTAAATTAAAGTAAATCAAAACAATAATTTAAATGAAATGAAATCAAAAAAATAAATTGAAATAATATGTACTGGTAGTTGTGATTATGGCTAACATCTTCCTCTGGTTTTACGTCCAATAACGGCTTGAACGCCCTTTATAGGTCGGGGATAAGCTTCCCATCCAATTTTCTTACAAATTAGCAAACAAGGTATTTTAAAGTCAGATTCCCGAGACTGTGTTGTTGTCTTTCTTTTTGAAATTGTGTATGCAAATTGTGAATTACTCGATGAACATGTCCATTAGGATGCGTCTCAGGAGTTAATGATATATCATCTAAAGGATCCTTACTCAAGCCATCTCTAATGAATTGAATTTTATCTTCGTGATTTTCAGACATCATTTCTAAGGAACGACAATGAGTGTTGCACGTTCAGCGTGCACATTTATAACAAACACCTAATTGTTTTGCTCTTCATTTCTTAACATAGGTGTTTTTCCCTAAACCAGACATGTAAGAAATGAAAGAGTCAGATGACTCACCTGCCAAGCGAACCATTATTTAAATTACCCAACGAATATCACTAAGAATACCATAGATCATAAGAAGCCTCATTCTTTCGATGCGTGCTTTGTAAATTTTCATCAGAGCATTTTGGGGAGAGAAGGAAAATATTTGCGGAGTTTTGCGAGAGTTTCTTCCATGCCTTGATTAGACCTGGCCACGGTTCTAGTTCGAAACCATAATCGAACCGGTTGGAATCAGACTGTTCTAGCTCCAACCGATTCTGGTTCCTGAACCAAAATCGTAATATTTCGGTTCAGTTAGGGTTCTACGGTTCCAACCGAAACCAAACTGTTCCGGTTGGAACCATAGGGCTCCCAACGGTTAGGTGCTCCATGCCATATTTTCCAAAAATAAAAATAAAAATAAATCAAATTACTAAATTATCCTTAATAACATTAATAAAACGGCTAGTTTTAGGCGGCATTTTAGGTATCACAAAATATATATAACTCTATAAATATAGGTCATTTTTCATTTTTTTCAACACACCAATTCTCAATTCTACAATTTTCTCATTCTCAATTCTCTCATCTTCAATTTCTCATTCTCAATTCTCTCATAAAGATGTATTATGTAGTTTTTTTCTCAATATGTTCAACATATCACACGTTTTCCTAGTCAATAGGATATTTGTGAAAAAAATTAGATATTTTAAAAGTTTTTAATAATGCTACAAATATTTTTAGCGGAGTTTATTATCCCATAACACATTTATTTCTTGTTGAAAGATTGAATATTGTTGGTACTCTATTTGAGCATGTTGATAGTTCTGATCCTAATGGTATTATTTTACTTGAAGCTATTGTTGTTATAAAACAAAAATGGTTACATTATTTTAGAGACATTCCACTACTTTATCTTATTACCACAGTTTTTTATCCTAAATGTAAAATAGAAGGTTTGAATAGTGTCTTACAAGCTTACTATGAATATTTAGAACTAGTTGATGAAATTGATATTACAAGAATAATAGCTAAAATAAAAAATGATTTAAACGATTTATTTAATGATTATGTTAGTAGATATAACTTGCAATCAGTAAGACAATCTAGTAGTAGCGAACCCGTAATACAATCAAGACTTAGCGTAGGTGATCGTTGATTATTACAACGAAATAAAAAACATAGGGATAACACGACTAACAACCCAAAATTAGATAATTATTTATCTACCAATTTTGAGTTTCCTACTGAAAGTTTAGTGAATAAAAATTTTCAAACCCTTGAATGGTGGAACCGACATCAAGATATATATCATGTATTATCAATTATTGCTAAAGAGTTGTTGGCAACACATGTTTCCACCGTTGCGGTTGAGCAAGCCTTCAACATGGGAGGCAATATATTGGAAGCGAGACTGTATTCATTACATCCAAACACTTTAGAAGCAACAACATGTGTGGATGATTGGACCCGCGCTGATCTTAGGCAACAAGAAGATTCCCTCGATGACTTTGAAGACTTGTTCGACAATGCATCTGAAAGCGGAACGGGATCTGAAGAATCAACAAGCACTGATAATGATAATTGATCAGTAAATAATTGTAAATTATAATGGGGAACTATCTTAAAATTGTAGTGGAACTACGTGAGCTTTGATTCCTCTCACCCCTGAAGGATACGTAGGCAACTTAAGTTTTTAAAAATTTAAGTTCAAGCTCTTTAATTTAATAATTTTATTTTTAATTTTATTTAGAAAAGAATTTTATTTGTAATTTAATGTAATCTAAATTCAAATTCATAATTTTAAATAAATTTTTTAATCTCATATTTTAAAAAAATCATTATTAAAATTTGAAAAAAAAAATAAAAAAAAAACTGAATGGAACCGGAACAGGAACCGGAACCGAATGGTTCGGTTCTAATTCCGGTTCCGATTCCACACTTGTGGAATCGAGAACTGGCCGGTTTGGTTCCGGTTCGGTATCGATTTGGAACCAAACCGTACCGGTAGTCGGATCTAGCCTTGATTGTATGATATCAGTAATTTTAGGAAACTGAAAGAATCGACTTACAGTCACGGAGTACCGTTATCCGCTGTTTAGCCAATGTGCAAGATTTTATCAAAAAGAAAAAGAAAAAAAAACTACTGCAAAAACTCAAGAAAAATAGAAATTAGACAAATATAAAAGAAAAGAAAAGAAAATACATCAATCACAGTACACTGGGTTTGAAAGGAAAAAAGATTCTTGAAAATTTGAACACTCCAAAAATGGTTTCAGACGTTCTCCATTCATTTTAAATACATCGTCATCCCTAGGATTCTCAATGTCAATATCCTCATATGGATAAACGTGTTTCACAATAAATGGGCCACTCCATTTGGATTTTAATTTTCCAGGAAATAAATGAAGACGAGAATTATAAAGTAAATTTTTTTAACCAATTTCAAATATTTTTCGTGAAATTCAAGTATCATGAAAGGCCTTAGTTTTAGCTTTAAGAATTTTGTATTCTCATATGAATTATTCCTTAACTCTTCAAGTATATTAATTGCAGTTTACGTTCATGACTGGCATTTTCAAGGTTTGAATTGAATGCTTTAATGGCTCAATATACCTTATGCTCAAGTTCTACAGGCACATGACAAGGTTTTCCATAAACTATATGATATAAAGACATTCCCAAAGAGGTTTTGAAAGTTGTTTGGTATGCCCAAAGTGCATCAGTTAGTTGAAGAGATCAATCTTTGCGATTTGGGTTGACCGTTTTTTCCAAAATTTATTTGATTTCCTTATTTTCTAGTTCAACTTGACCATTTTGTCCGAGGGTGATAGGAGGTGGAAACTTTATGTGTAACTCCTTATTTTTCATTAAGGACTCAAATGGCCTATTATAAAAGTGTTTACCTCCTTCACTTATTGATCGGTGAAATCAAACACGTAATGCAAGCTCACGTATCGTTCAAGTAGTATAAAAATATTGATCCCACGATGACTTAATTTTTACTGTTGTTATTAGTTATTGATGCGAAATGTTGACAGGTGTCTAATTAGGATGAGAAGGAAATGATTGCTTGATTGGTTGGTTGAATGTGATTTGCAAAATAAGTAAATAAATAAAAATACAAAACAAAGGAAATTAATAATAAAGAAAATAAATGTCTAGAGTTGTGATTCCACACAATATTACTCTAAGGATGAATTGATTCTCTTATATATGTGTAATAAATCAGTCTGCTAACCTGGAATATGAAAATATGCAAAAGCCTTTTCCGATGGTCAGATGCAAATACCCAGAATAACCCAATTAATCATATGTCTATGTTAACCAAGTTACCTGAATTCATTAAGTTCAATTTCCAATTGTGGCTACCCCCGCCCGACAGGTATATGTCTATCCTGGAAGGAAATCTACCTAAGGGTCACCATGCCCTAAGGTGAGATCGTTAGGTATTGAATCTAGGCTGAAACCTAAAATCTATTTTCCAAGTTCATTTTAAGTTTACCCTATCAATCTTATTGGTGATCAGGCAACAAGAAACATTAAGCTTAAGATTCAATAAACAAACTAAAGCATTAACATAATATAATTAAATGTGAATATTGTGCTTCATCACTTCCCTAGAATAAAATAAAATGATAGGGGTTAGGGGATCCACCTTTAATATTTCTAATTTAGAAATCTCTCTTATTATAATATATAAATTTGTATGTCATTACCAACCGACCATGTAGGCGGTATCTTGATTAAGTCAAGTTATAATTAATTCCAACCGACCATAAAGGCGGTATCCAATTTAGTCACGTTAAAATCAATTTAATTAAGCCAACCGACCATAAAGGCGGTATCCAATTAAGTCAGGTTTTAAGATAATTTATATATTATAATTAAGGGAGATTAATCTAAATTATAATAATAAAAGCTTCTCCCTTCCCCCAGTAGAAAATTAACTACTAAACATAAAAGAAATAAAAAGTAAATAAACTACTACTACTATTAAAAATAAAAATGCATAATTTAAATTACAAAAACTTAAACAAACAAGATACAGTCTTTAATCCCCTATTGGGAACCTCAAAAAAGTATGAAAATTCTGAATGAATTCGGCCTCCATTTATAGGCAAAATTTGGCATGCGCGTCACGACACGTGAAACCTTGCGCGTCGCGACACACCGTTGATCTTTCACACGTGTACGCGCTTTTACTGAGATGATGACACGTGGCTGTTAGCAGAATCATTGGCTTGCGTCGCGACATGTGAAGTTGTGTGCGTCGCGACGCTGACATCATGCTGACGTATGACGCGTGGGGTCGGCAGGCTGAATTATTATGCTTACGTCATGTTGACAAGTTGTAACATCCCTGATTCGGGAGATGTTACCGGCAGGGGATAGACCGTACTAACCCCATAAGCCTCAAACTCTCTAATCATGAACATATATTAATATTCCTTTCTTTATTAATATGGGACCGTAGCCCAAGCAAAACATGACATACAAACTCAATTTCTGCAAATGAAATCTTAATAATACACTTTAACAATGACTGTCTTAAAACACAAGACTACTACATAACTTTCATTTGACTTTGACTGATGGACTCCATACCCAAGTGACTGCATCAGTATCCGTCCTCCCGATCTTGTCCTCCGAGAATACCTGTAACCATAGAAAACTGGGAGTGGGGGATTAGATCGCTATTCGATCTAAGTGAGTGGACGAAAAACTGAAATACTGAAATGAAAGCATTTGGTTCTAAAACCAAGGTTTCAACGAAACAACTTATAGGAAAAACTTTCTTTCTAAAAACTTTACTTGAAACCTCTTTAATAAAACTTCTCTTTCTAAAATCTGGTTTTGAAAGTCTGGTTTCTGAAAACTGTTTTTTAAAAATCTGGTATCAAAGAACTGAGCTGTAACTGAAAAACTTGACGTATGGAGGTGTTACGTATCGCCGTCCCCCTATACGTCTATCTGGAACTAGGATTTCAAAACCATGATTTTGGGGCGTTACGTATCACCGTCGCCCAAAGCATGCGACTCTTGTCCCTGAAAATGGTGGTCTTGGGGCGTTATGTATCACCGTCCCCAAGCCACAAAACTATAACTGGAGGTGCGGATCTATGCTACCCACCAAGCTCTGAAACTATGGTCTAAGGGCGTTACGTATGGCTGTCCCTCTAACCCTGAACTAGGATCTGGGGGAGTTACGTATTGTTGTCCCCTCATTCCTCTACATATGCACATGTTCTCTGTCCTTCAATTCCAAACTGTAAGAAGTTGCATACTGGGGTGGGTTTTTCCCCCATGCCCCGAAAAACATAAAACTCATGCTTTAAATCTCAAAACTGTATCAAACAGTTTCTGAAAACATTTCTTTCTTAATTAAAACTCAAATCATAAATATTTATGAAATGACTGTAATAATAAAACATTCTAACGCCCTAAAGCGTGAAAGTAATTATGTTATCAAAACTTAATAAATAAAACCAGTTTGAGAAAAGAGGTCCATTCACTGTGTTCGGAAACTGGCTAGAGCTATACCGCTACGTCGAATGAGATCGCAACTTCTGCATTGGTCTATAGGTGATAACTTGATTAGACTAAAAAATTACGAGATGAGTTCTGGAACTAGGCGAAACTACTAAATTCAAGTACGTAATATCGTAATTTGGTATATCATATTTGTACTAAGATGTATTATGTGCATACAAACTGATTCAAGACCTTAAGGGTGGTCTCTAACACGCTAAGGTGGAACTGAGGTGGTTACAAACTGATTCTAGGAAATTATGTGCCACGCGTCGCGACGCGCGGCGTCCAGAAGGGTGCCATCATTTTCTTCTTGCGCGACGCGACGCACATCCCTTTTGAGTCGCGACGCGAGGCAGTTTTCTTGGATTCTGCCCATTTCTTCTTCAATTCCAATTTTCCCAAAACAAAACCCTAACATTCCCATACTACAACCAATACTCAAAACACCATAATAAACTCAATTCCACATAATCTAAGTCATCATCTCATCAACAACTAACTTTCAATCTATTCCATATACTCCATAAGATTAAACCCAAAACTAAATAATTTCAATCCATATGGTTAATCACATAATTATCATCTAAATCATCATCACATCCCAATCATCTTCACATAATAATCATCCCAACATCACTATTCAATCATCATGCTTCTAAAATCTAACAATTAAGTTTATGGGTAAAGTCTATTACCTTCTTTCTTGTTGTTGGATCTTCTTCATCCTCTATGGTTGTTTCTTTCTATTTTTCCTTCTTGCTTGATGAATGGACATCACTCATTGCTCATTCTTCTTTTTCTTCTTTTCTTTCTTCCTTTTCCTTTCCTCTTCTTCTTCTTCCCCTCTCCCTCACGTTTTCTTTCTCATTTTCTTATTTCTTTCTCTTTTTTTAAAATATGGAATAGTAACCACCTTATATACTAGGGCTCACTTGATATTTGGAAACTTGTGGAAAAGTGTAGAAATGTGGGGAAAATTTGAGATTATTCTAGATAGGTCCGCGATACTATTCATCTAGAATTTTGATCTATATTTTTAACTCACTTCTGCTCCGAATTTGGAAAAATATACAACGTAAAAGTTATAGATCTCGATCTCAGTTTTCTGACGATATAAAATTCGTAAAAATCAGAGTTCGTACAAGAAAGGTATGGCCTAAATACCATGACTTTCCGGAATGGAACATCGTAAAACTTTTCGCTTAGAAGTTTCGAGGAATTTACCGACCATCCCCAAAGTCGCTCCATGATTGTATAAATATAAATACTCGAACATAATTTATATTACGTAATACTCGCTCCATGATGTAACAGTTTTACATTGCAACAGTAGTAGAAACTACCGGTCGTTACACAAGTGTCGGCAGAACAGTAATTGAGGCGCGTCGCGACGCAGAGAACATGCACGTCGTGACGCGTTAAATGACAATTTTTCCTTTTGTCCATTTTTCGCTATTTTGGCCCCGATTTTATTTCGGTGAGTCCTGAAATCTTATTTATCTACAAAATACACAAAACACATCAAAATATTCACAAAACTCAAGAAACTAAACAAAATATTAAGTCAAATGGGCGGTAAATAGTGATATATTTTCCGCTCATCACACCCCTAAATATACACATTTGCTAGTCCTCGAGCAAAACAATAAAATAAAATTCACTAAACAATTTTAAAATAAAATTAAACTGAGCCACTTTCGTAGGGATCACAGTTGCATTTAGCGTATGCAACAAGCCTTTAAACCCCTAGGTGTCCCTAGTGGGCGAGTTGTAGTCTCCTGAGGGCTTACAGCGACGATACCCACAAACGTCAAATGCACATAAAAGTAAAAAAAATCAAACAAGTTAGTGACTAAACAAGTGAAACTCATATCCAAATTATAAAGTAAAACTTTTTAACCAATTTCAAATATTTTCGTGAAATTCAAGTATCATGAAAGGCCTTAGTTTTAGCTTTAAGAATTTTTGTATTCTCATATGAATCATTCCTTAACTCTTCAAGTATATTTAATTGCAGTTTACGTTCATGACTGACATTTTCAAGGTTTGAATTGAATGCTTTAATGGCTCAATATACCTTATGCACAAGTTCTACAGGCAAATGACAAGGTTTTCCATAAACTATATGATATAAAGACATTCCCAAAGAGGTTTTGAAAGTTGTTTGGTATGCCCAAAGTGCATCAGTTAGTTGAAGAGATCAATCTTTGCGATTTGGGTTGACCGTTTTTTCCAAAATTTATTTGATTTCCTTATTTGCTAGTTCAACTTGACCATTTTGTCCGAGGGTGATAGGAGGTGGAAACTTTATGTGTAACTCCTTATTTTTCATTAAGGACTCAAATGGCCTATTATAAAAGTGTTTACCTCCTTCACTTATTGATCGGTGAAATCACACACGTAATGCAAGATCACGTATCGTTCAAGTAGTATAAAAATATTGATCCCACGAGGACTTAATTTCTACTGTTGTTATTAGTTATTGATGCTAAATATTGACAGGTGTCTAAATAGGATGAGAAGGAAATGATTGCTCGATTGTTGGTTGAATGTGATTTGTAAAATAAGTAAATAAATAAAAATACAAAACAAAGGAAATTAATAATAAAGAAAATAAATGTCTAGAGTTGTGATTCCACACAATATTACTCTAATGATGAATTTTTTCTCTTATATATGTGTAATAAATCAGTCTACTAACCTGGAATATGAAAATATGCAAAAGCCTTTTCCGATGGTCAGATGCAAATACCCAGAATAACCCAATTAATCATATGTCTATGTTAAACAAGTTACCTGAATTCATTAAGTTCAATTTCCAATTGTGGCTACCCCCGCCCGACAGGTATATGTCTATCCTGGAAGGAAATCTACCTAAGGGTCACCATGCCCTAAGGTGAGATCGTTAGGTATTGAATCTAGGCTGAAACCTAAAATCTATTTTCCAAGTTCATTTTAAGTTTACCCTATCAATCTTATTGGTGATCAGGCAACAAGAAACATTAAGCTTAAGATTCAATAAACAAACTAAAGCATTAACATAATATAATTAAATCAATTATTAAGCATGTGAATATTATGCTTCATCACTTCCCTAGAATAAAATAAAATGATAGGGGTTAGGGGATCCACCTTTAATATTTCTAATTTAGAAATCTCTCTTATTATAATATATAAATTTGTATGTCATTACCAACCGACCATATCGACGGTATCTTGATTAAGTCAAGTTATAATTAATTCCAACCGACCATAAAGGCGGTATCCAATTTAGTCATGTTAAAATCAATTTAATTAAGCCAACCGACCATAAAGGCGGTATCCAATTAAGTCAGGTTTTAAGATAATTTATATATTATAATTAAGAGAGATTAATCTAAATTATAATAATAAAAGACTCACCCTTCCCCCAGCAGAAAATTAACTACTAAACATAAAAAAAAAAAAAAGTAAATAAACTATTACTACTATTAAAAATAAAAATGCATAATTTAAATTACAAAAACTTAAACAAACAAGATACAGTCTTTAATCCCCTATTAAGAACCTCAAAAAAGTATGAAAATTCTGAATGAATTCAGCCTCCATTTATAGGCAAAATTTTGCATACGCGTCGCGACACGTGAAACCGTGCGTGTCGCGACACACCGTTGATCTTTGACACATGTACGCGCTTTTACTGAGATGATGACACGTGGCTGTTGGCAGAATCATTGGCTTGGCGTCCCGACATGTGAAGTTGTGTGCGTCGCGACGCTGACATCATGCTGACATAAGCAATGACGCGTGGTGTCGACAGGCTAAATTATTATGCTTACGTCATGTTGACAAGTTGTAACATCCCCGATTCGGGAGATGTTACAGGCAGGGGATAGACCGTACTAACCCCATAAGCCTCAAACTCTCTAATCATGAACATATATTAATATTCCTTTCTTTATTAATATGGGACCGTAGCCCAAGCAAAACATGACATACAAACTCAATTTCTGCAAATGAAATCTTAATAATACACTTTAACAATGACTGTCTTAAAACACAAGACTACTACATAACTTTCATTTGACTTTGACTGATGGACTCCATACCCAAGTGACTACATCAGTATCTGTCCTCCCGATCTTGTCCTCCGAGAATACCTGTAAGCATAGAAAACTGGGAGTGGGGGATTTGATCGCTATTCGATTTAAGTGAGTGGACGAAAAACTGAAATGCTGAAATGAAATCATTTGGTTCTAAAACCAAGGTTTCAAATAAACAACTTATAGGAAAAACTTTCTTTCTAAAAACTTTGCTTGAAACATCTTTAATAAAACTTCTCTTTCTAAAATCTGCTTTTGAAAGTCTGGTTTCTAAAAAGTTTTTTTAAAATCTGGTATCAAAGAACTGAGCTGTAACTGAAAAACTTGACGTATGGAGGTGTTACGTATCGCCGTCCCCCTATACGTCTATCTGGAACCAAGAATGCAAAACCATGACTTTAGGGCGTTACGTATCACCGTCCTCCAAAGCATGCGACTCATGTCCCTGAAAATGGTGGTCTTGGGGCGTTATGTATCACCGTCCCCAAGCCACAAAACTATAACTGGAGGTGCGGATCTATGCTACCCACCAAGCTCTGAAACTATGGTCTAAGGGCGTTACGTATGACTGTCCCTCTAACCCTGAACTAGGATCTGGGGGCGTTACGTATTGTTGTCCCCCTATTCATCTACATGTGCACATGTTCTCTGTCCGACAATTCCAAACTGTAACAAGTTGCATACTGGGGTGGGTTTTTCCCCCATGCCCCGAAAAACAAAAAACTCATGCTTTAAATCTCAAAACTGTATCAAACAGTTTCTGAAAACATTTCTTTCTTAATTAAAACTCAAATCATACCTATTTATGAAATGACTTTAATAATAATAAACATTCTAACGCCCTAAAGCGTGAAAGTAATTATGTTATCAAAACTTAATAAATAAAACCAGTTTGAGAAAAGAGGTCCATTCACTGTGTTCGGAAACTGGCTGGAGCTATACCGCTACGTCGAAGGAGATCGCAACTTCTGCATTGGTCTATATGTGATAACTTGATTAGACTAAAAAATTACGAGATGAGTTCTGGAACTAGGCTAAACTACTAAATTCAAGTACGTAATATCGTAATTTGGTATATCATATTTGTACTAAGATGTATTATGTGCATACAAACTGATTCAAGACCTTTTGGGTGGTCTCTAACACGTTAAGGTGGAACTGAGGTGGTTACAAACTGATTCTAGGAAATTATGTGCCACGCATCGCGACGCGCGGCGTCCAGAAGGGTGCCATCATTTTCTTCTTGCGCGACGCAACGCACATCCCTTTTGAGTCGTGACGCGAGGCAGTTTTCCTGGATTCTGCCCATTTCTTCTTCAATTCCAATTCTCCCAAAACAAAACCCTAACATTCCCATACTACAACCAATACTCAAAACACCATAATAAACTCAATTCCACATAATCGAAGTCATCATCTCATCAACAACTAACTTTCAATCTATTCCATATACTCCATAAGATTAAACCCAAAACTTAATAATTTCAATCCATTTGGTTAATCACATAATTATCATCTAAATCATCATCATATCCCAATCATATTCACATAATAATCATCCCAACATCACTATTCAATCATCATGCTTCTAAAATCTAACAATTAAGTTTATGGGTAAAGTCTATTACCTTCTTTCTTGTTGTTTGATCTTCTTCATCCTCCATGGTTGTTTCTTTCTATTTTTCCTTCTTGCTTGATGAATGGACATCACTCATTGCTCCTTCTTCTTTCTTCTTCTTTTCTATCTTCCTTTTCCTTTTCCTCTTCTTCTTCTTCCCCTCTCCCTCACGTTTTCTTTCTCATTTTCTTATTTCTTTCTCTTTTTTTGAAATATGGAATAGTAACCACCTTATATACTAGGGCTCACTTGATATTTGGAAACTTGTGGAAAAGTGTAGAAATGTGGGGAAAATTTGAGATTATTCTAGATAGGTCCGCGGTACTATTCATCTAGAATTTTGATCTATATTTTTAACTCACTTCTGGTCCAAATTTGGAAAAATATACAACGTAAAAGTTGTAGATCTCGATCTCAGTTTTCTGACGATATAAAATTCGTAAAAATCAGAGTTCGTACGAGAAAGGTATGGCCTAAATACCATGACTTTCCAGAATGGAACATCGTAAAACTTTTCGCTTTGAAGTTTCGAGGAATTTACCGACCATCCCCAAAGTCGCTCCATGATTGTATAAATATAAATACTTGAACATAATTTATATTACGTAATACTCGCTCCATGATGTAACAGTTCTACAATGCAACAGTAGTAGAAACTACCGGTCGTTACACAAGTGTCGGCAGAACAGTAATTGAGGCGCGTCGCGACTCAGAGAACATGCACGTCGCGACGCGTTAAATGACAATTTTTCCTTTTGTCCATTTTTTCGCTATTTTGGCTCCGATTTTATTTCGGTGAGTCCTGAAACCTTATTTATCTACAAAATACACAAAACACATCAAAATATTCACAAAACTCAAGAAACTAAACAAAATATTAAGTCAAATGGGCGGTAAATAGTGATATATTTTCCGCTCATCACACCCCCAAATATAACATTTTGCTAG
Source organism: Zanthoxylum bungeanum (assembly GCA_019454045.1). NCBI lineage: Eukaryota > Viridiplantae > Streptophyta > Magnoliopsida > Sapindales > Rutaceae > Zanthoxylum > Zanthoxylum bungeanum. Next base: position 149,337 of record SKCR01028877.1, read on the forward strand.
TCCTCGAGCAAAACAACAAAATAAAATTCACTAAACAATTTTAAAATAAAATTAAACTAAGCCACTTTCGTAGGGATCACAGTTGCATTTAGCGTTTGCAACAAGCCTTTAAACCCCTAAGTGTCCCTAGTTGGCGAGTTGTAGTCTCCTGAGGGCTTACAGCGACGATACCCACAAACGTCAAATGCACACAAAAGTAAAAAAAAATCAAACAAGTTAGTGACTAAACAAGTGAAACTCATATCCAAGTTAATAGTTGTTTTCTTTCTTTCTAAATTACCAAATAAGTAAATTTTCCGATTATTTTTACCATTCTCCATATACACAACCAACAAGGTATTAATCAGCTCATTGTGCCCATAATATTCATAAGTGTAGTTGAAAAGAGAGTAATATTTTTGTCCTAAAGTTATATCAGAATTCAAACCTTTCTTAGCAATGGAACTTTTTTTTTATAACATCTTCAATGCATGTAGCGAGCTTTGGGCCAGTGACTCACAAGCCAGTTGGCTTTAGGGCACTAGATGTTAAGAAACCCTTACAGACTTAATTACTCGGATCTCATATGTATTTTTTTTATAACATCTTCAATCCATGTAGCGAGCTTTGGGCCAGTGACTCCCAAACCAGTTGGCTTTAGGGCACTAGGTGTTAAAATACCCCTATGAACTTAATTACTGTGATCTCCAATGTTTAATTTTTTTTATTATTATTCCATCACTTTTTTAGATGCTTCTTCCAATTAAACTAGAGCACTTGATATTACAAACTTTTCACTTACATCTCATGTCTGTATATTACCATGCATGTTGATAATACCTGTCAATTGAGCATATGAATATCCAATTTAGTCAGTAATATGGAGAATTCACAAATTTAAATAATTCAAAAGGAAATAAACAAAAATTAACTTGTTATGAAAAAGGTTGAGATATGTCTCAGGAGTGGAAATTCCTTACACAGCTATCTCACACCAATTTCACCTGATTAGTCAAGTTGAAAAAACATAAAAAACACAAACATTTATTTATTTATTTTTTAAATTTTTAAATTTTTGACTAAAAATAACACAAGAAAAATAAAAACAAGATACTAATCAACTATTCCCCACCCCCAAACCTAATTGAGACATTGTCTTCAATGTCTTAAAAAGAAGAAGGAGAGTTTAAGAGACAGTACATGGTTACCGTGGAATTTTACATCTAAAAAGAAAATTAAAGGTTAAGATCTAGATTTATCTGACGTTTCTTACCACGATCATTATCGGACCAGTTTATATTGGAAAGAATAGGGTCAATTTATGGTTCAAAGGCTAAAATTTGGTTAATTAAATCATGGTTGTTCTGGCAGTGAATAGGAAATCTTTTACGGGTTTTGAAAGGAACCTATTTCTCCGGGCATCTTCAAGAAACAAAAAAAGAAAGTCATAAAATCCATCAATATTAAACAGTCCAATTGATTTTTGATGTATGTTCAAGTTCGCCCAAGATAACACTGTAAAAATTTCCTCCATCGTGCCCAAACCACCTGGCAAAGCAATAAAAGCATCAGGAATGTTAATCATTTCAACAAGTCGTTCGGACATACCTGGCACGATGCATTCCTCTCCGTTAGATGGTCCTATCAGATTTGCCTCTACCAAAGGTTTGGGATGATTCCCAGAACTTGACTACCTTCTTCTTGTACAGCTCTTCAAACGTACCCCATTAGTCCAAGATTGCCACCGCCATATACTAAATGCATATTCCTCTTAACTATGACTCTACCTAATTCTTGTGTTGCCTCTACGAATTCTGGCTTAAAACTAGCATTATTACCGCAAAACACACAGATGTTAACAACTCGTCTTCTTGAAGTTGCTTCCATTTTTTTAATATTTCTTTCTCAAATCTGGAAGTCTACAAGAGTGAAATGATGAGCTGACTTTATAGATCCTGAAAAAGGGTGAGTAATAATAGCACTAGTATTTGCCAAATGACAATTATTAGTTAAACAGTAAATAAATCGTGAAAGTCAAAAAGTCTGGATCGTGTCGGCGAAAATAAATGAAATCACGACAGAAAAGGAAATCAAAACAATTATGTTATATAAATTCATTAAGTTGTGTCTCAAGAATCCATTCCTTACTCAGCCATCACTAATGAATTAAATCTCATCTTTGTGATTTTCAAACACCATTCCTCCTGTCTTATTTTTGTTGGACAATTATGACCCATAGCATCACTATTTGTAAAAGACATGGTGTTTTTGTACAAATTAACTATGTGACAAAGGAAATTGCTCTTTTATCATTTTGTAATTGGATTACTTGGATATACAAATGATAAAAGTCTGTATGATTAGTACCGGATTAATAAGATATGAGACAATATCAATCCACGAAAGGTTTAATCATTAAATATCCATAGTCATAGTATTATCGAGACTGTACATCGATAATGCGGAATAGGCTAGTATTACATTTGTGCACGTTATGGAAGCTTAACAGTATAGTTCTCATATATTTAAGTATTGGATGCGTATGCAAGTGTGATAGGAGGTTCTGTTAGCTATTGGACCGGGAACAGCTTCGCTCTAGATAGACCCCTCGGAGTCCCATTGGTAGTATGACTATGTGTCTATGGGAATCCGAATCAGGGTAGGTGTATGTGGTCCTAACCTGATACTTGCGTCGCTAATACTTGTGACAATCAGTACGCTTTGGTTTTGGTCGTCTGGAGCTTTAACAGGTTATGTGTATGCCTCTTCTGGGTTTATTGAGAATCGTAGTGTATTGGGTGTGATGTCAAGATGGAAGTATCAATTCAGTCATATGGAGATGATGATCACTCATGATACAAAACTAATACTCTTAAATGATGCAGCTATTGGGATAATATGATTAGTTCATGATTATCTGATTACAGGGACTAGTTGCTAGTGATCCGATATATGCTTCGTACTTGGCAGACACAATTCCAGCCCTAGACCTAGCATGTGACATCTGATACTGGATCATATTACACAATACATTATATACTACGCCTGATACAGATTATATATTCCTCGTTAAATATTTCGGGAGAATTGGGTAGGCACGGTGCTTTGCTAGAAGCCAACCATGTCTTGTAAGCAAAATCGCACATGTTCGGATAGTTCGATGACTGTATTTACTGCCAACATATCCAGGGATCTCTTGGGTCGCTTCCCAAAGATTCACCGATGACATTTGACTCGAACAGAATTAATCTGGGATTAATTATGAGAGAGAAAATTAATATGGGATTAATTACGAAAAGAATTAATCTAGGATTAATTATGAAAGAGAAAATTAATCTGGGATTAATTGCGGTAAGAATTAATCTGCGATTAATTCATCTAGAAGAGAGAATGCAATTTATTTGGAATTAATCGGCAAAGTAAATTTAATAGTTAAATTGGATTTTACTATTTAATTGATTTAATTGGGCTAAAATAATATATCGGATATATTAATTGAAATTGGATTTTAATACGGAATTAAAATTGGATTTTAATTCAAGCGAACGAATTAGTTTGGAATTAATTTGTAAGCGACTTTCGTAATAATTTTGCAAGGCATTATTATTTAATTAAATTGGATTTAATTACGTCGCAACGGAAAATTCGTTTAATCAGATTAAATGAACCCGGGCCCAAAGTGTGTTGTACAAGCCAACTTGAATTTAGAATTTAAAGTGGTGGGACCCACTTCACTTACATCAATTGTTAGATATTTGATGGAAGTGGTTGGGAACAATTAATTGGATTTTTTTTATAACACACCTACCAAGTCAACACACACTAACTTTAATATATGTTTTTAGAAAACACAAATGGAACTATTTATTCTCTTTTCACTCCCTCATTTGGCCGAAACTTCATCTCCTTGGAGGAGAAAATTTTCTTTCATTTTTTGTTCTAGCTACCACTTAAAGGAGTCAAAGAAAGGTGATAGGGAAACTCATCCAAGAGTTTGGAACTCAAAAAGAGGGATTGGAGCTTCTACATCCAAGGAAAACGTTTTGAACTTCAACCGATCAATGTAAGTATATTCCGCAACTTACTCGTTAATATTCACACTTGAATCAATGTTTAGGATCCTTGGACAAGTCTTAGAGACACTAACAATGGTATCAGAGGCACCTAAACTTGATTTTAATTTCTAGGGTTTATGGACTTTAATTTGGGGATTTTGCTTGGAGTATGTGTTTTCCTAAATTGATTGTTTGGTTGTGTTTAGATGATGATGAATTGGATTTGTGCATCTTTGGATTTGAGAAAAATTGATTCGATTAATTTTCCCTAAAAATCCAACATGGCCGAATTTAACCGTAGGAAGAACTTATGGTGATTTTTGAAATTTGACAATTGGATATGTTAATTGGCATGAAATGGAATGTTAATTATTGATTTAATTGGATTGAAATCAAAATTGGATGTTAATTTCATGTTGTTGCCTTGAGTTAAACATGTTGGATGAGTTGATTTTGCTTCAATTTGTGTTGGACATGAATTGGATAATTGAGCATGATTAATTGGATTAATTAGTGTTTTGGAAACATTAGATTAATTGATTAATTTTGTTAATAAGACTTTAATTGAAATTAATGTGATATTTGGAATATTATGTTAATATAAATTAGTCTTTAAAATTGGATTGGGCTAATTTTTTTATATTTTGGCTAATGGGCTTGGTTGGGCCAAGTTTAGTTTTGGACAATTGGGTTGGATCCAATTGGGCCTAAAACCATTTCCATAAAGTCCAAATATTACTATTGGGCCTTTAAAAATTTAATTGGGCCTAATGGGCCTAAATTGATTTTTGGCATATGGTGATTCCTAATTGGGCCTTGGCATTTTGGGTTTGATCCATTATAACCAAAGCCCATGCCTAAAGAATTAATTGAAAGCCCATTGGACTTTAATTGAATAGTATTGGATGCTAATTGGGCCTTTAAGGCCCATTTAGATTGGATTTGGAATCCAAGTCTAAAAGGCACTATTATAAGTGTAATTATTTAATTTGGAATTAAATATGAATTAGTATTGGATACAATTTAAATTAGATTTAAAATTTTAGTTCGATATAATTCAAGGATACTTACTTTGAGTATTTATTCTTAAACGAGTTTGACTCGCGCAAATCAAATCATTGTATGAACATTGGACTTGTTGACCAAAGTCAAGGTCACTTCTGTACATCGACGTGGATTACGAAGCTTTCCCACTGTCAATGGGTCACGATTAACTGGAATCATTAAGCTTGTTGAGCCAAAGCCAAGACTTAGTTGATTCAGAGGAAAATGTTAGGATGATATATTGGATATATATTTTTGGACTTGGAGGTCCACCTACTGGATCTAGGAATTGGATGGGATCCAATTGATCTTAGAGATCTACCTAGTTAAGTTTCATACAGCTTGTTGGCCAAAGTCAACGTTGTGTGTTATTTAACGGGATCCTAGCCCTCTAGGAAATTAGGTTTCCCGAGTACTCCATAGAGGGTTAGAGGCTCATCGAAAAATAGTGGGAGGCTAGTATTAAATTTTCAATTTCGTTTAAATACTTGCCAATACGCGCTCCTTTTATTTTATTTATCGTTGTTATAAATATATTAGTTGGACTAATATTGAATATTGCTTTCTTTGAACAGTTAGACTGTACAAGACACTACTCCACTTGTAGTTGGTTATATAGTTGGACTATAGTAACCATTACATTTTGAGTGTACCCAAAATCGTTGATTGAATAGTTGGACTATTGCAATCGAGATGGCTGGAAAGATTAGCGTTAGAGACATAATCATGGGTGAGAATGTCTTTAATGGCTCCAATTTTCCAGATTGGGAGATGAATCTCAGGATAGTCCTGGGAGCCAAGAAGTTACTCTATGTCATAGAGAAACCTCTCGGGCCTGAGCCCGGAGTTGAGCAAATAGCAGAGCATGAGCTTTGGAAGATTCATCGTGATGATAAATTTAGTGCTCAATCTGTCATGCTTGCCGCAATGACTCCTCAATTTCATCGTCGGAACAAAGGATTGGATCCTTATAATATGATGTTGAAATTGAAGGATCTTCTGAGATCTAACCTTAGATCTCAGAAGTATGAATTGCAAAAGAAGCTCTTTCGCTCGCGCATGTCTAAGGGTACATCTGTCGAGCACTATGTGTCGCAGATGATTGCTGACATCTAACAGCTAGGTCAGCTGGGCATAACCTTTGAGGCCGAGGGTTCCATAGATTTGATCTTACAATCTCTGACTGATTGTTGGGGCGGGTTCATCATGAATTACAATATGATGAACCAAGAAAAGGCTCTTGGAGAGTTAATGGCAATGCTGAAAGAAACAAAGCCAGAGCTTCTGAAGGGCAAGAAGCGCGAGGCGTACCTTACTTCGACATCCCAGATGGCCAAGGCTTGGCTGAAGGCTTCTGGGGGTGTGAAGAAAATGAAGAAAAATGGCAATGCTAAATCATCACAGTCTTCTGGGAAAACTAAGGACATATCCCAAGACGTCTGGCTATATTGTGACAACGGGGTCACTGGAAGCGTGACTGCAGTGAGTACAAGTCGGAGTTGGAGGAAGTGAAGACGGGCAAGGCTCCGGCTTCAGGTATATTTTTTATAAACATGTCCACTACTAGTTTTAAAAATTGGATTTTTGATTCTGGATGTGGTACTCACATATGCACTTATGTGCAGGATCTGCTGATTAGCAGGAGACTGGCTTAAGATGAGATCGACCTACGATTCGGAAACGGGACGAGAATCGCTGTTTTGGCCGTTGGGACCTATGTTTTGTATATGCCCTTGGGGCATGTAATTACATTAGGTGACTGTTATTTCGTACCTAGTTTGACTAGGAACATCATCTCTACATTTTGTTTAACCCGTTGCGGGTATACCTTTATATTCCGGAACACTGGGTGTTTTGTATATAAAGATAACATTTTGATATGTACATCAGATGTTAATAATAGTCTTTATATTTTGAATGTAAGTGAATCTCAAACATATAATATGACAAATAAAAGGCTCAAACTGAATAAATCAGATTAGACTTATTTGTGGCATTGTTGTCTGGGACACATTAACAAGACTCGTATATCCACACTTTCGAAGAGTGGATACTTGGACATATTTGATCCTAATTCATATGACGTCTGGGAATCTAGTTTATTAGGCAAATTACTTAAAACGCCTTTTAGCAGTAAAGGTGTACGTGCCACCAAGCTATTAGTCCTCGTTCATGGTGACGTATGTGGGCCAATTTCTAGCCAGACTATAGGTGGATATGAATACTTCGTAACTTTTATGAATGTTGCATCGCGTTATGGCTATGTGTAAGTTATGACACACAAGTCGGAAACTTTTGATATATTCAAAGAGTTTCGACACGAAGTAGAAAAACAGACCGACAAAAGTATTAAAATATTATGGTTGGACCATGGTGGAGAATACTTAAGCAATAAGTTTCTCGATCACTTGAAAGAGTATGGTATTCTTTCACAGTGGACTCCTCCCGGAACACCTCAATTGAACGGTGTGTTCGAACGGAAAAACCGAACTTTGTTGGACATGGTAAGGTCAATGATGAGTCGCACAGAGCTACCAATTTCCTTCTGGGGATACGCATTGAACAGTGCAATACTTATTTTGAATAAGGTTCCGTCTAAGTCTGTTGGACAAAATCCATATGGCATATGGACAGGAAAGAAACCGGGTTTCTCATTCATGAAGATTTGGGTATGCTGGGCATATATTAAACGTTTGGATGGAACCGGCTACGTATGAGGTAGCGATACAAGGTATCGACTCCGCTATATGGAAATGTGCCATGAAGTCCGAAATGGATTCCATGTATACAACCAAGTTTGGACACTGGTTGATGTACCAGAAGGCATTGTGCCTATTGGTAGCAAATGGGTCTTCATGGTGAAGACAGATATGGATGGAAACATACAAACGTACAAAGCTAGGCTTGTAGCGAAAGGGTATCGTCATCAACATGGTGTCGATTACGACGAAACCTTTTACCTGTTGCCATGATTAAATCCATTCGGATAATGCTTGCTAAAGTTGCATATTTCGATTATGAAATATGGCAGATGGACGTCAAAACCGCTTTCATTAACGAAAACCTTTTGGAGGATGTTTATTAACAACAGCCTGACGGTTTTGTCGTGCCAAAACATGTAAATAAGGTTTGCAAGTTAAATCGATCCATTTATGGATTGTAGCAAGCATTGCGCTCTTGGAACCAACGTTTTGATAAGATCATAATGGTATATGGTTTCATTCAAAACGAAAATGATTCTTGTGTATATAAGAAGGTTAGTGGGAGCGCACTGACAATGATTGTCCTATACGTTGATGATGTATTGCTTCTTAGCAATGACATTCTCATGCAACAATCGGTGAAAGCTTGGCTTTCATTAAAATTCTCCATGAAATTCTTGGGAGAGGCAACCATTATTCTAGGAATAAGGATCTACTGGGATAGATCTAAAAGTTGTTGGCACTCTCCGAGAACTCGTACATTGATAAACATGTACGCGACATGGTGTCTCATGTGCTTTGAGCATCTGAAGTCACTATCAGGCCGATCTAGGGGATGGTCACTGGATTGATATTAAGAACATCCTAAAGTATCTTAGACGAACTAAGGATGCTTTCTTAGTATATGGAGAATGAGAAATTAAGGTGACTGTAAGTCGCTATCAGGGTACATATTTTGTTTGAACAACGGAACAGTGAGCTGGAAATCTTCCAAGCAAGATATTGTTGCCGATTCAACAACAAAAGCGAAATATATTGTTGCGGTTGAAGCAACAAAAGAAGCATTTTGGATATAAAAATTCCTAATTGGATTAGGAGTAGTTATGTTAGCAGCTGAGCTGGGCTACAACACAGGTTAAGGAATTACGGTCTCATCAATGATCCCAAGTATGTACTTCGACGGTTTCATCTGATTCGTGAGATCACACATCGTGGCGATGTCAAGATTGAAAAGATCGTTTCAGATGATAACCTTGCAGATCCGCTGACGAAAGCTATATCTCAGCAAATGTTTGACCGACCCGTACATAGTTTAGGTGTTAGACACTTGAGTGATTGGTCATAGGCCAAGTGGGAGATTGTTGGACATATGACCCATAGCATCACTATTTTGTAAAATACATGGTGTTTTTGTACAAATTAACTATGTGACAAAGGAAATTGCTCTTTTATCATTTTGTAATTGGATTACTTGGATATATAAATGATAAAAGTCTGTATGATTAGTACCGGATTAATAAGATATGAGACAGTATTAATCCATAAAAGGTTTAATCATTATATATCCCTAGTCGTAGTATTATCGAGACTGGACATCGATAATGTGGAATAGGCTAGTATTACACTTGTGCGCATTATGGAAGCTTAACATCATAGTTCTCATATATTTAAGTATTTGATGCTTATGCAAGTGTGATAGGAGGTTCTGTTAGCCGTTGGACCGGGAACAGCTTCGCTCTGGATAGACCCTTCGGAGTGCTATTGGTAGTATGACTATGTGTCTATGGGAATCCGAATCAGGGTAGGTGTATGTGGTTTTAACCTGATACTTGCATCGATAATACTTACGACAATCAGTACGCTTTGGTTTTGGTTGTCCGGAGCTTTAAAAGGTTCTGTGTACGCCTCTTCTGGGTTTATTGAGAATCGTAGTGTATTGGGTGTAATGTCAAGATGGAAGTATCACTTCAGTCATATGGAGAAGATGATCACGTAGGATACAGAACTAGTACTCTTAAATGCTGCAGCTATCGTGATAGTATGACTAGGTCATGATTATCCGATTACAGAGACTAATTGCTAGTGATCCGATATATGCTTCGTATGACTAGGTCATGGTTATCCGATTACATAGAGTAATCGGGACAGACAGAATTCCAGCCCTAGGCCTAGCATGTGACATCCGATACTGGATCGTATTATGCAATACATTGTATACTACGCCTGATACAGATTATATATTCCTCATTGAATATTTCTGGAGAATTGGGTAGGCACGGTGCTTTGCTAGAAGCCAACCATGTCTTGTAAATCGGTGAGAACGTGGTACCGGGTACGCATGTGTTCGGATAGTCCGATGACTGTATTTACTGCCAACATATCCAGGGATCTCTTGGGTCGTTTCCCAAAGATTCACCGATGACATTTGACTCGAACAGAATTAATCTGGGATTAATTATGAGAGAGAAAATTAATCTGTGATTAATTACGGCAAGAATTAATCTGGGATTAATTATGAAAGAGAAAATTAATCTGGGATTAATTGTGGTAAGAATTAATCTGGGATTAATTCATCTAGAAGAGAGAATATGATTAATTTGGAATTAATCGACAAAGTAAATTTAATAGTTAAATTGGATTTTACTATTTAATTTATTTAATTGGGCTAAAATAATATATCGGATATATTAATTGAAATTGGATTTCAATACGGAATTAAAATTGGATTTTAATTCAAGCGAACGAATTAGTTTGGAATTAATTTGTAAGCGACTTTCGTAATAATTTTGCTAGGCATTATTATTTAATTAAATTGGATTTAATTACGTCGCAACGGAAAATTCGTTTAATCGAATTAAACGAACCCGGGCCCAAAGTGTGTTGTACAAGCCAACTTGAATTTGGAATTTAAAGTGGGGAGACCCACTTCACTTACATCTATTGTTAGACATTTGATGGAAGTGGTTGGGAACAATTAAATGGATTTTTTGATAACACACCTACCAAGTCAACACACACCAACTTTAATATATGTTTTTGAAAAACACAAATGGAACTATTCATTCTCTCTTTACTCCCTCCTTTGGCCGAAACTTCATCTCCTTAGAGGAGAAAATTTTCTTTCATTTTTTGTTATAGCTAGTACTTAAAGGAGTCAAAGAAATGTGATAGGGAAACTCACCTAAAAGTTTGGAACTCAAAAAGAGGGCTTGGAGCTTCTACATCCAAGGAAAAAGTTTTGAACTTCAACCGATCAATGTAAGTATATTTCATCACTCGTTAATATTCACACTTGAATCAATGTTTAGGATCCTTGAACAAGTCTTAGAGACACTAACAGTTTTGCCTTAAATGCTCCGTTTGTGCTTTTCTCTTCAGAAATAACACACAAATTTAAGAACTCTACAACATGTGTATACAAAATACTAAAAAATAAAAAATCTAAATAAAATTTTGCATAGGTTGCCTCCCTACTAGCGCTAAATTTTACGTCTTCAGCCAGACATGAATGAAGTCCATCCGTCAATGAGGTTTTAATGTTGTTTAGGATGTCCGATTAAAGACAATCTCATGTGCGTGGCTTTTGAAGGGTCTCTTCCAACGATAAATTGGGAAAAAGAATTTTGTCTCATTCAGTGCTTGTGCCACCTTTTTAAACTTTGTCGCTCCAGTGGTTCCTGAAAAGAAAGAAAGAAAATCAGGAGGTCTCGTATCGTGCTTGACTTTGAATGAGAGTGTCATTATGTCAAGTTTTTGAGCGGTGCATTGATTTGTACTCCCCAAAATAATGATGTTTCTCCTGAAGTCATGAGATCTTCAATATGGTTAAACATTTGTTCGTCCATTTGTTCTGCATCTTGTTCCACATTTTCTTCACAAATGTACTTTGGCATTTCCTCGTTCATCTCTTCATCAGTCATCTGTTAAATACATGCTCCATAAGTGTCAACCTGAGGATGTAAAGATGTGCCTGATTGTAGGTCTTTATCCTCTATGGTTGGTATGAACGGCTCGGGTAGCTCTTCTTCAAACATATGTGCAATGCATGCTCCAAAATCTTCATTTTGAGGATGCAGAGTTTCATCCTCACTTGTAGTTGGTACAGACAGCTCTACTACTTGTTCCTCCTCAGAGTCTGATGAATAATCAAGATAAAATTAAGATTCTGCTGGTTCAAGCTCCTGAACTGATACATCTGATTCTTGATACTGCTCAGCCTCTTCCTCTATTAAGGTGTCATCGTGAAATGCTTGGTACTCAAAGGCTTCTTCAGTTTCATCTGAAAATGTTTCGTGAGGTGTGTAGCTCTGGTTGTTGATTATTTATCTCAATTATTTACCAGCCTCTGTAAGGTTTTTATTTGATTCAGAAACGTTGCATCTTGTTTAGCTTCCTGTTTCTCGAGCCTGTTCATCAACTGTCTTCCCACTGATGGTTCTGGTCCTTGAAGATCGTAGGTTGATGGTGGATAAGATGAAAAATGTGGTTCCGTGAAATATGTTGGTTCATTATATAAAGGTCTCTGATAGTTCTGCCACTCTGAATTGTAGTTGAACTTACAATGATTGCTAGGGTGGTTACCATTACATATCTCACATCTCTGAAATAGTTGAGCAAATATTGTGTTACTTCTCTCTGACATCCATGGATAGTTGTTGGGCTGGACAACAGGCCTCAGAAAACCGGACTGTTGCTCCCTGATTTGGGGTATATCTTCACCTCGTAAAACTCATAATTCTTTTATCGCCCAATAAAGATCCATTTCAACTACCTGAAAATAAAAGGAAGAAATAAAAGTTACAGATAAAAATAAAGAAAATTAGATACAAGTAAAATAGATAGCTTCAAAATTAATAACGCAAGAAAAATAAGTCCCCGGCAACGGTGCCAAAAACTTGATTGGTGAAATCACAAACGTAACGCAAGCGCACGTATTGCTCAAGTAGTATAAAAATAGCGATCACATGAGAACTTAATTTCTACTGTTGTTATTAGTTATTGATGCTAAATGTTTACAGGTATCTAATTAGGATGAGAAGTAAATGATTGCTTGATTGGTCGGTTGAATGTGATTTGCAAAATAAGTAAATAAATAAAAATACAAAACAAAACAAAGGAAATTAATAATAAAGAAAATAAATATCTAGGGTTGTGATTCCACACAATATTATTCTAATGATGAATTTTTTCTCTTATATATGTGTAAGAAATCAGTCTGCTAACCTGAAACATGAAAATATACAAAAGCCTATTCCGATGGTCAGATACAAATACCCAGAATAACCCAATTAATCATATGTCTATGTTAACCAAGTTACCTGAATTCATTAAGTTCAAGTTCCAATTGTGGCTACCCCCCCGACATGTATATGTCTATCCTGGAAGGAAATCTACCTAAGGATCACCATGCCCTAAGGTGAGATCGTGAGCTATTGAATCTAGGCTGAAACCTAAAATATCTTTTCCAAGTTCATTTTAAGTTTAACCCATCAATCTTATTGGTGATCAGGCACCAAGAAGCATTAAGCTTAAGATTCAATAAACAAACTAAAGCATTAACATAATATAATTAAATCAATTATTAAGCATGTGAATATTGTGCTTCATCACTTCCCTAGAATAAAATAAAATGTTGGGGTTAGGTACCTTTACTATTTCTAATTTAGAAATCTCTCTTATTATAATATATAAATTTGGATGTCATTACCAACCGACCATATAGGCGGTATCCTGATTAAGTCAGGTTATAATTAATTTCAACCGACCATAAAGGCGGTATCCAATTTAGTAAGGTAAAAATCAATTTAATTAAGTCCAACCGACCATAAAAACGGTATCCAATTAAGTCAGGTTTTAAGATAATTTATATATTATAATTCAGGGAGATTAATCTAAATTATAATAATAAACGTTTCATCCTTCCCCCAGCAGAAAATTAACTACTAAACATAAAAGAAATAAAAAGTAAATAAACTAATACTACTATTAAAAATAAAAATGCATAACTTAAATTATAAAAACTTAAACAAACCAGATACATTCCTTAATCCCCTATTAGGAACCTCAGAAAAGTATGAAAATTCTGAATGAATTCGGCCTCAATTTATAGGCAAAATTTGGCACCGTTGATCATTGACACGTGTACGCGCTTTTACTGAGATGATGACATGTGGCTGTCGGTAGAATTATTGGCTCGGTGTCGCGACACGTGAAGTTGTGCATGTCGCGACGCTGAAGTCTTGCTGACGTAAGTAATGATGCGTGGTGTCGGCAGGCCGAATTATTATGCTGACATCATGACGACAAGTGCCGGCAGAACAGTAATTGAGGCGTGTCGCAGTGCATAGAACATGAGCGTCGCGACGCGTGAAATGACAATTTTGCCATTTTGTCTATTTTTCACTGTTTTGGCCCCGATTTTATTCCAGTGAGTCCTGAAACCTTATTTATCTACAAAATACACAAAACACATCAAAATATTCACAAAACTCAAGAAATTAAACAAAATATTAAGTCAAATAGGCGGTAAATAGTTATATATTTTCTGCCCATCGCTTATAATTGCCCGAGGGATTCCAAATCGACTTAAAATATTTTTTAAAAAATTTAATCACAGCTTTATGATCATTATTTCGACAAGGAATCGCCTCAACCCATTTTGAGACATAATCATCTGCAACTAAAATATATAAATATCCAAATGATGGTGGAAATTGACCCATAAAATCTATTCATCAACAATCAAAGATTTCAATAACAAGGATGAGATTTAAAGGCATCATGTTTTTTTTTTTGAAATGGATCTAAACTTTTAACAATTCTCGCAAGTTTTGCAAAAGGCATGAGTATCTTTAAAAATGGTGGGCCAATAAAATCCACACTGTAAGATTTTTACAGCGGTTTTCTTAGATGAGAAATGACATCCACGTGCTTCTGAATGACAAAACTAAATAACACCACTTATCTCATTGTCTGGTATGCATCGTCGAAAAATTTGATCAGGACAATACTTGAACAGATATGGATCGTCCCAGTAGAATCTTTTAACTTCAATCAAAAATTTCTTCTTATCTTGATGGCTCCAATCTGGAGGTATTTTTCATATTGCAAGAAAATTGACAATATTAGCATACCAAGGCATTGTATTTACAGAAAATAAAATTCATCAGGAAAAAAGTCATCGATAGGAGTTGTATCAATTGATGACTCATTTGTGAGTCTCGATAAATGATATGCAACCACATTCTCTGCTCATTTCTTGTTCTTGATTGTGAGATTGAATTCTTGAAGCAACAACATCCATTGTAGTAATATTTGCTTTGCATCCTGTTTAGACATCAAATATCTAACAACAGCATGCTCAGAATAAACAACGGTTTAAGAACCAATTAGATATGTTCGAAATTTATCCAATGGAAATATTATAGCAAGTAGTTCTTTTTTGTGGTAGTGTAATTCATTTGTGTACTGTTTAAAGTTCTACTTGTGTAATATATTACATATGGCTTACCTTATTTTCTCTGTCCTTGCACTCCACCAACTGCATAATCACTGGCATCACACATTAGCTCAAATGGCAAAGACCAATCAGGGGATTGCATGATAGGGGCATAAGTCAAAAGACTAATAATTTTTTCAAATGATTTTTGACATTCTTATGTCCATGCAAATGTTGCATCTTTTAATATGAGGTTACACAAAGGTCTGGATATGGTACCAAATTTTTTTATGAACCTCCTATAAAATCATGCATGTCCTAAGAAATAACGGATTTCCCTAACTGTTTTTGGTGGTGGCACTTTAGAGATTACCTTTATTTTTGTCTTGTCAACCTCAATACCTTTATATGACACAACGTGACCTAAAACGATTCCTGAATTAGTCATGAAATGATATTTTTCCCAGTTTAACACAAGTCTTTTTCTTCACATCTTTTCAAAATATTTTCCAAATTATTCAAGCAATTATCAAATGAATTCCCAAAAACAGTTATATCATCCATAAAAACCTCTAAACAGTGTTCAACCATGTCACTAAATATGCTCAACATGCATCGTTGGGACATGTGAATGTGGTTTTTTTCCTGGTCTTCTAAAGCAATGAGAATTTGATAATAACCTGAGTAACCATCAAGAAAATAATAGTATAGATATCATGCTACTCTTTTCAAAATTTAGTCAAGAGATGGTAAAGGAAAATGATCTTTTCTAGTTGCGTCATTTAGTTTTCTATAATCAATGCACATACGCCAACTAGATGGGATGCGAGTTGGAATTAATTCTCCTTTATCATTTTCTACGACAGTTATTCTAGACTTTTAGGTATAACTTGTGTAGGACTTACCCACTTACTATCAGAAATAAGGTAGATAATACCTACATTAAGAAGTTTAAGGACTTCTATTTTTACCACTTCTTTCATGTGAGAGTTTAACCTTCTTTGGGGTTGACGATATGTCCTAGCATTATCTTCTAAATGTATTCTGTGTGTGCAGATCAATGGATTAATGTCTTTTATGTCTTTTAAAGTCCATCCAATTGTCAATTTATGTTCTTTCAACACATTTAACAACTTACCTTCTTGATTGCTTGTGAGGGAAAAAGAAATTACCACATGGTAAGTTTGTTTATCTCCAAGAAATGCATACTTCAGTAATTCTGGCAAAGTCTTTAACTCCAATTTAGGTGCTTCCTTATGTTTTTCTTCTTCCAGTGCTCCTAGTTCCTTGAAATTTTGTATCTCTCCATTGTCTTCAAGTACCTGTGTAGAATCAAGTAAAAAATCATTAGGAGTATCCGAATCTAATTACGTACTTGATTCAACAAAATTAGCAGTACAGATTTTCATGGCATCAGATAAACTCCCCTGAATATATTCCTCTAAAATTGGGTCAATTAGTTTCATGCTTTCATTTTCGCTATCATCATCATATGGTTGTTTGCACATGTTAAATACATTAAGCTCCAACGTCATATTGCCAAAAGACAAATTCATGATTACATTCCTGCAATTAATTAAAGCGTTAGCTGTTGCTAAAAATGGGCGACCAAGTATTAAGGAATCGGCTTATAACTATCTGCTACAGGTTGTGTTTACAACATAATAAAATCCAAAGGAAATGTGAATTTATCAACTTGTAATAACACGTCTTCCATAATTCCTTTCGGTACCTTGACTGATCTATCGGCAAGTAAAAGAGTACCAATATTAAGTTGTTGGTAAACTAAACATAGAAACAAATTGACACTGGCTCCAAGATCAAGCAAAGCATGTTCAATTTTTTGATTTCCAATAATACAAGAAATAGTTGGACAGTCAGGGTCCTTGTATTTTAATGCATTATTGGTTGAGAGAATGGAACTTACATGTTCAGCTAGAAAAAATTTCTTTCTTACCTGATTTTTTTTTTAATGGTGCACAAGTCTTTCAGAAATTTGGCATAAGATGGTATTTGTTGGATGACATCTAACGAAATAATATCGACCTTTACCTATTTGTATATTTCATATATCTCTGAGGAATGATTCAATTTCTTTATTTTTAATACTTGTGAAAATGGAGGTGCATGAGAAAAATTGTTATCATCAACGACGAGTAATGGTTCATCAACCCCTTCATTACCCTTTGAATCTGATTTATTTTCAGCTTCGCGAGGTTCAAGAATAGGTCTGTGGATTACCTTACCACTGTGAAGAGCAATAAAAGATTTGACATGGTCTATATGTTTTCCAGAACTACCCACGTGAGGGTTTTGATGAGTCTTGGGATTTTACTGTGGTTGTGCAGGAAACTTTCTTTTCTCATTAATGGTCAATGCAGATGTGATTTTGGCAAAAGTTTCTCTCAAATCATTCATTGTTTGCACATTTTGGTTATTGATGTCTTCATATTTCTCAATGATTGCATGCAATGTATCCTCAAGGTTTTTCCTAGGTGGTGGGACATATGGTGCGTAATTCTGGGAATTTTGGAAATTCTGGTGTACCTGTGGAAGTTGTTGCGATGGTTGTGCTTAGTTATCATTCCTCCAATTGAAGTTTGTATGGTTTCTCCAACCAGAATTGTAGGTTTGGGAGTATGGGTTTGGATTTAATCTCTTGAAGGTGTTTATGGAACTGACTTGGTCGTGGAGACATTCTTGCAGGGCTGGTAAAGTTGGGCAAACTTGTGTGACATGTTCATTTGAATTACAGATTTGACAAGTGACTTCTTGAATTGACTTGACTTGACATAATCATTTTTCCTCATATCTAATGCCTCGACTTTTTTTAGCTAGAGATGCATATTTAGCAGAAATGTCATGGTCTTCCCTAAGGTTAAACATACATCTACCAGATGGTTATGGTTTTACAGATGACTCATAAGTGCCAATTGTGTCTCATTGTTGTGCATTCTCTGCTATGTGTTCTAGGTAATCTAGTGCATCTTCAGGATTTTTGTCCTTAAATTCACAATTATACATCATCTCCACAACTTGTCTACCTTGGGGTGTTAAACCCTCATAGAAGTAGGCAACCAGCCTCTATATTTCAATCCCGTGATGTGGACAAATATTTAGCATCTCTTTAAACCTCTCCCAACATTGGTAAAGTGTTTACCCTGACTTTTGTGTGAAGGTTGTGATTCTCCTCTTAAAGGAGTTTTTCCTATGATGGGGAAAGAATTTTTTTAGAAACTGTTCTTGCAAATTATCCCATGTTCGGATGGATCCTGACCTAAGGTTCTGCAGCAAAATTTTAGCTTTATCCTTTAAAGAAAAGGGAAAAAAACTTTAATCGAATTATATTCATGCTGTAATTTTAGTCTGTGCAAGTGTTACATACCTCTTCAAATTCCCTTAAGTGCTTATAAGGATTTTCTTATTCTAAACCATGAAATGTGGGTAAATGTTGGATGACACCTGGCTTAAAATTGAAACGTGATGCATCTGGGGGAAAAACAATGCAAGATGGTGATCATGTCCTAGTGGGATTCATAAATTTTTTGAGTGTCCTATGATGATTAAGATCGCCATGTTGAGACTCGTTTTCATCCTTATCAACTGGATTTTCAACTCGGGCAGGTGGATTTTCATTTTGGTTCTCGGTCATTTTGACTGACGATGAAGGTGATGGAGACTCTCTGTTTAATTTACCGCTAGATGATCGATAACAATGTCTCATGCAACCTAAATGCAGACTATATACTAAAATTTAAAAATATAAATACAATACTTACAAAAAGAAAATAATAAACAAGTAGGGAAAAAAAATAAAAAAAAATGACAAAAGAGATAAAAATAAATAAAGAAAATACAAATGTAGTGATTTAGATCCAAAAACGTCATCTGATTCTTCTCAATTCAGATTTCAATTGAATTTCTCGTTCAGCTGTCTCAATTTCTCGAATTAGGTTCTCACAAAAAATTATGGAAGAATCTCTAAATGGGGATGGTTCAAGAAATTCTTTGGCAAAATACAAGCTACATTTTAATTGATTTTTTTGTCTCCTATAACCTTGAAGAATTAAGAACATGGTCTGTCTGTATGTGGGATTTCTGGGTTCAGGATTCATTTAGGATCAATCAGGACATTTGGATCTACACAAATGCAAAGATGAAAGAAAATGAGATGCAAAAAAAAATATAAGAATACAAAAGTACAAAAAAAAAAAAGAAAAAAGAAAAAAAAAGTATACAATGATTATTCTATCTACTAAATTTATTCATCGGTAACGGCGCCAAAAACTTGACACACTCACAAGTGGTTCTTTAACTTCCAAGTATAAAAGTGTCGAAATAATAAAATAACCCAGTAAGACCGGGGCTGATCCACAGAGAATAGATTTAGTAAAATAAAATAACGATTTGAGTGAAAATTAAAAGACTGGATTTTTTTTTAAGTGATTGGAAAATTTTAAATTGGATTACAACAATAAAATAAAATATTGGGGTTAGAGGATCCATTTTTATTATTAAATTTAGAAATCTCACTTGTTATAATATATAAATTGTCATTATTACCCAATTAATTTATTTCAGGAATTAATTATGTCAAAATATATAAAACCAGCCATAAAGATGGTGATAACTTTTGTCTATAACAAGTCCAATTAGGTACTCAATTATGTCAAATAAAAAAAACCAGTCATATAACCGGTAACAAAGTTTTTCAATAATTAACCCATAATTAAATTAAATATTAATCATTAGAATATAATTTATATATTATAATATAAGTGAGATTAATCTAAATTTTCATATTAAAAGCTTCACCCTTTATCCCAGCAAAAAGAAATTAGCTACTCATAATTTGAATAAAAACACACATAATTTTATTATTAAAAGAAAAAGAAATTACAATAAAGCTTTAAAAAAATTAAAACACACAAGAGTTGGATCCCTTCACAGAATTTCATAGAGAAAACATGAAGAATTGCTGAAGAAACTGAAGTACTGAGCACCTCTATTTATAGAGGTGCTCTCACCTCATTTACTTTGCAAATTGAAAGGTTTGAAATTTGCAAAGCAAATGTCATTTTCCCACCAAACATGCCATGTTTGGTGGTTCGTTGGATTAGATTTTTTTTTTTTGATTTGACAATGACTTTAACATATAACACATTTTGGCTTCTTTATCAATTTCGGTCTTGAAAAATTCAGAATTAGAAAATCTTGTTAACAGTAAAGTTGTAGATCTTTGAGTCTTCTTTCATCTGGAATTAGAATCACTTCAATCTAATATCGGAGTAAAACTTTGTGGCCAAAATACAAACATTGCACATGATTAGAATTTCCGAAGTTGTACACCGTTACAACGTCCTATTAAATTTCTGGCCTCCAAAATCCAAATGTCAAGTCCATTTTTCTAGATATGCAGCCAAAGTATTATTTCACATACATAAAAGATAAAATCACAATAAAAATATATAAAACATAAATTTAATTAATATGCTAAATTAAGGGGATTAATGAAACTACAAGTGTAAAATTATTAATTTTTCTTTTAATAAATGTGTACTTTTTAGTGTTCATCACCGGATCTACTGACAAGAGAGAAAAATCTTATGCTTTTATATATGTGTATAAAGATATTCAATCCTAATGTGAAGGGAACTCGAACCAAGTCTCCAAACCAATTTTTAGTAGTTTTCTTGCAAGTCGTGACATCATTATTGTTTTCCAAAGATAATAATCACATTGTTTCAAAAAAAAAAAAACAATAGCAACACTAATCTAAAAAGATTAATCATACAATTAACGGTCCATTTATTTCGACGTAAAATAATTTGCACAAATAAAATATTTTTAATAAAAAGAAAATATTTTCTTATGTTTGGTTATTGTCTGAAAATATTTTTCGGAAAATATTTTCAAATATTTGACGCGTCCAATATTTTTTCAGAAAATATTTTCTAGTGGTTAGAAGTAAAAATGACAAAAAGATTTGGGTCCAACCTGGATCTGTGTAGACCCGGGATCGAAAAAATAATTTTGGACTCGAATAGTAAAATTTTAGACCCTCATAGATCTGGATCCGGGTATATTTGGAACTGGGTTCGTCTAGGATCCATATATTGCTGGAATATCTAAGTCTATAAAAAAATTTCCAAAACCAGGTACTGAAATTTCGGACCCAGGTATTTTCGGACATGGATCTGCATAAACTCGGAAAACCTGGGTCTGGAATACCTGAGTCCGCAAAAAAAAAATCGAATTGGGTAGGAAATCCAGACCTATATCCGCTCGAGTCCGGAATACTGGTACCTGGGTCCATAATTTTATTGACTTTATGCAAATATAATTGAAAGAAGATTAAAAATTTGAATTTCAAGATCCAGTGCAAATTTACCCATATCCAAATCTACGTGGGTCCAGAATTCCTTGGCTTGGTTCTAAAATTTTGTTAATTTCAAATATAATTGAAAAGTAAAATAAATAAATAAATCAGATTTCATATCTGGTCTGGGTATACCAAGATTTGGATTCACATATCTCTGGAATTTCAGGGCTCGAGTCCAAATTTTATTAATTTTATACAAATATAAATTAAAAAAATTGGATTTCTGGATCCGTCAAGGTATACCTGGATCCATACTGAGTACTCGCATACGGGTTCGTATATTTTTTCCTGGATCAGAATACACACCTAGACCCAACAAAATACATCCGGCTGAATCCATACAGATCCGGGATTCATTGAAGTGAGCTATAGAAATTTTGAATAAAAGGGGAAAACATTCCATAAATTGACTTAGGGATTTGCATTTCGTAAGCTGTTTTTTGAAAAATGACTTAATTTTTTCATTGATCGAAAAACAGTTTGTATTGACTGTATTTTCCGTAAGTGCCACAAATGCAAAATATTTTCCAAAAATCATTTTACTACGAAACAAACGGGCTCTCAGTGCATGTTTGAGAGTGTTTAAAATCACATAAAAAATATTTTCTCAAGGTTAAATTTTTTTTGAGATCATTTGATAATATATTCAAAAATGTTAGTTAAGTATCACTCACAAACTAACTATACATATCCTTTCAACTTTTGTTAGAGAATTTGGTTAATTTTATGACTTGGTCGCACAACCAATGTTTTGAAAATCGAACCGCACCGATTGGTTGATCCGGTCGAATCAGGAATCGGTCGTGAGTCCAATCTGGTGGAGTCTTAAAATTCAAACCTCGAAAAATTGGTAAAAATTAGTGAACCGAACCGGTTCTTTTTTTTTTTTGATTTTTTAAAACCAAAAATTAAAAAATTAATATTTTATATTTATAATTAATTAAAATTATTTATGATGTGATACGATTTTAACGGTTGAATAGATCGTATCATTTTGAATATTTTAGATCACCTTGGATTCTGAAATGACTGTGCGCAACTTGATGATTAAGTCAAACATATTCCAAAAGACAAAATTGTGATGTAAAAAAGTAGCAGTTTGACTGGCTTTGTTTGAAAACTTCAAACAAAACAACTACTAAGCAGTTTGCAAAATTTACTTTGCTTCTCCTAGTTGCATTTAGTATCATCGTATAGTTTGATGGTAAATGACTTATAACTTAATTTTCAGGTCTTGGATTTGAGTCAGTGAATGTATTTTTAATAAGAGCATAGGTTAGTTGATGATTTTATCTACTCTGCTTGAATTCGGAATGAATAGTTAATTTAGTGGTGGGGTTTCCAATGATATTTAGCTCTTTTTATTTTTTATTTTTTTTCCCTAGTATTAAAATTCCCTAAATTTTCATGAGGTTAGTTGCTATATATTATGCAAGGTTCTATTGATATTAAGTTTCAAGTATAACATTTATCATGCTATTGTGGCCCAGCGGCACCCACGCTTTTAACCGTTTGAGCGACGTGGGGGTTACATTTCTTTCACGATATTAATGGTAATGTTGGTATATTTCCGAGCTTAATGTTCGGTAGATCCTTGAGATGTATTAATATTTGTATTTAAAGTCTCAATAGATATTTCAGATTATGATATATTTGTAGAGTATAATAATTTAAAACACACGTATAATGTTTCTCATAATTTAGACCTAATAAATTAGGGTCTAAGTTTTAAATTTAGTTGATTCAAATTATAAGTTTAATATATCAAGTTCCAAATAAACATATATGTATCAAAAGTAATGATATAGTGAGTGATGTTGTTCAAATTATGGTGAATAATACTACCATGCAGCATAAATTGATTAATCATCAACTTCAACACCATTCAGAAGGTGCATTATAGAATCACACATATGTGCAAGTGCTTATCATTAATAAAAAAAAAAAAAAAAAAGGGATCGTCCTGTGCTTAAAGTGCATGTAAAATTGTCATGAAAGACAAGGTACATGTGTGTATATATTACAAGATAAATTTTCGCGTCAAAAATCAATATTTGACGCTAAATAATTAGTTCTTTTGTATGTTTATATTTTCTTTTAAAATTGTACAAACCTATGGATGAAATCCACTGAGAATCTAAAAACATATACATATAGTATAATTCAATACTCTGCGAAAAAATAGCTTGAAAATTTGCTCCCACACTAATATTTGAAGAAACATCTTTCCTATAAAGAAAAAAAAAAGGAGCTCCCATAAGAGGTCGTAACCAAACCCTCAACTCTGCACTACAAGTCGAATCCCAAATATACGGATAAATGAGAGAGCAAGAATAGTGAGAAGATCTTTGAAAGGTATAATTAATTAATCTTGTATAGAGGATCCTTAGAGTTATTTTATTTTATTTTGTTTTGTATGGTCCAGCATACACATACTATACTATAGCATGCATAAGAAGTTTCTTACTTAGTGATGATATAGAGATAAAAATCATTATCAAAATGACGTCGTTTTGTTTTTTTTTTTTTTTTTTTTTTTTATCATCAAAATAAATTTATTTTGATGATAAAACTATCCTCATTAAATCATATTTTAATCTCCTTATCATTTTTCCTTGTCCTTTTTTTTTTCTACACACCAACTTCTCTGCAAAACTTTACTGAATCACATGCACGGTCTTAAAAGAAACACAAAAAAAAATTATAATTGAAAAGAGAGAAAGAGAAAAGGAGGTTGTTGATTTTGATTTTACAAATAGTGTCATTGTCAACCCTGACTCAATCAGTGAGAACAAAGGCTGCCCTAAGTTATTTCAAATTTTGAAGGCAGCATTAAAGAAAATTAAAAGCAAAAGGATATGGTGGTCACTTGAAACATGAATTATATATGAAAATTATATTATATATAAATATATACAAGATATGTTAAAATTATGTTATATATGAAGATTATATTATATAAAATTATACAAGAAAATGACTCAAGCTGTTGTTTAATGAATTGATTTGACCTATTTAATTAAGTAATTTCTCTTCCTTTCTTTTTCGTTAGTGATCATTCAACGTTTAACACCTTTGAGTCCAATTTAGTCGCCTTAAAAAAAAAAAAAAAAAGAGTATGTAAAGACATTATAATGGTATTCATTGTGCACACATGGACACACCTCACCCCCAAACTTAACATTTTATTAATTCTCGAGCAAAATAAAATTAAATAAATAAAATAAATAACTAAACTAAATTAATCTAAGCCCACTTTAGTATGGATCATAATTATATTTAGCGTATACAACAAGCCTTTAAACTCCTAGGCGACCATAGTAGACAAGTTATGGTCTTGTGATGGCATACAGCGACGACACTCACAAACATCATTCACATGCACATACAATCACACACAAAAATATAAAAACAAAGAAATAAATAAAATAACCAAATCAGTCCTGAGAGTCACACATAATATTGTCATAAGAGAATACCTAGTAACGAAACCAAAGAACCTTCATCAACGCAACTCAAATTCAAATTTTTGAAAAAATCATTTAAGTTAGACCCACAGTGTGTTTGAAAAGGTTTGGTTACAATTCGATACCTAAGTAAGTCAACTCGGTGATTTCGTCTCAAAAATTGAGAACCGATGGGTCAAACCAACCTAAATATCTCAAATAAGCTATGTGTCCGCCAACTTGCGCTCAATATGACCTGGCTTTTCTCTTTATTTTTTTGAACTCACCTACCATTTAAGATAGCATTTCCCTCATGATAGTCTTAACACTCGCTCATGGGTAGCTTCATACTTATCAGTTATAGATGATTTATCTTTTCTCTTTTTCTTCAACAATTTTTCATTCATTTTTTTCTTATTATTTTTCATTCTTTTATTTATATTCTCTTTCTTTAGTCATACCATACATCATAACACTAGCAGACCGAGACAAACATCTAAGCAAACAGTCATTCATCATCTAACAACTTTCTCAACTAGTCACTTTATCAACTGCCTAAGCTCTTACTGCTAGAAACCTATTGTTCAGTGCTTACGAGTCTAACTTAAATCACATACTTAAGGCATCAGATAAGAGTAAATTGCGCACTTATCATTTTCTAAGTTTCACACTAAAGCATACAATCTCATTCTTCACTACCTATGACTAATTTTTTTAATATTTTTTTAAAAAATAATGAAAATAGCAGGCATTAACACTAACATGCACACACTCCCAAAATTAAAGCTTGCATTGTCCCTAATGTAAAGTAGGCTTAAATAACAAGAGTGAGGAATAACACTACTGTGCATGAGGTATATCATTCTCATGTGCAATTAAGTCTCGCGTCGCTACGCGTGGTGATGTGCATTACGACGTCCAATGTCGCTAACTTTCTGCCTCGGTGTTGTACTGCGACGCCTGTTCAACTTAGGGTCAGATTGTAGCTGCGCGGATTGTGTGGATTATGCCCGTACCTACATAAATAAACATGCAATATTTTAAACACGCAATTAGCACACACAAAAATAAATAAAATAAATCTAACGAAAAGAAAAGAAAAATAAATGCGTAGGTTGTCTCCCCGCTAGCGCTAAGTTTAACGTCTTCAGCCAAACGTGACCACCCAAATACTCAAGGTGACTTCAATTCAGATGTTGGGCTTGCAGACGTATCTTTCCCAATTGCCGCCCTTTTCTTCTATATGGTAGTATATACTTGGACTGAGTTGCACTGGTCTGCTTTCCTCGATCTTCCACTCTCACTCGTACTTATTTTCATTTGCTAGTAGTTGTAGAAGTTGTAGTTGCTGACCGTGCTTTCCTTTTTGGTTTGGATAGATGGATAAGGGTATAATGGTTTCGGTTGTGTAGTGACATGATGTAACGCAATGTCGAATTGATGGCACACAACAGCTATATTGTAGTACTCTTCATATATATTTTCCTTGAACACTATAAGAAAACTGTCAAATAGCGACGGAAAAATCCGTAGCTAATCCGTAGCTAACTGACCACTAGCGACGGAAAAATTTTGTCTCTATTTTGTTGGTCGCAAAAAAAATAGCGAAGGAAATATTTCATCCGTCGCTAAAATTAGCGACGGAATTTATTCCGTCTCTATATAGTGACGGAAATTTCATCTCTAATTAGCGACGGAAATTATTCCATCGCTAAATAGTGATGGAAAATTCAGTCTCTATTTAGAGACGAAATAATTTCCGTCGCTAAATAGCGACGGAAATTTCGTTTCTATTTAGCGACGGAAGTATTTCCGTCTCTAAAAAAAACATATTTTTTGTCACTATTTAGTGACGGAATAAAGATTTTGTTGCTAATTAGAGACAGAATTTCCGTAACTATTCCATAGCTATATATATTTTTTTAAAAAAAATTAAAAATTAAAATTTTAAAATTTTAGAGAGGTGTGAAATTTAAAAATTTTAAAGATGCATGAAACTTTTAAAATTTTAGAAAGGAAAAAAATTTAAAATTTTAGAGGTGTGAATTTTATAATTATATAGATGTGAGAATTTTATAAATTGTAGAGATAGTAAAATTTTAAATTTTAGATAAGAGAAAATTTTAAAAATTTTTGAATGGTAGAAAATTTTAAAAAATTGACTTTTTTAATGTTATATATAAATCTTCAATTCTACAAGACATCGTAATGTCCACCGCAAGCTTCGACACACCACCATCCATTTACGCCACTTTAAACAAAAAAAAATATTAGTGTTTGTTTCATATGAAATTTTAAAAGTGGAGATAAGAAAAATGAGAGATTGATAATGAGAGTTGAGGTATGAAAAAATTTGATGGTATATGGAATTGAATAGGAAAATAAAAATTTGATGGTATATGGAATTGAGTAGGAAAATTTTGGATGATGTATTGGAGTTGAGATTTAAAAAGATTGTGGTGTATATATAGAGGAAAAGATAAGAAAAGCAGGAAGATTTGTAAATTTTATAGACATTTGAAATTTTCATAAGGCGTGAAATTTTTGAAAATATTGGAGGGAGTGAAAATTTTATAAATTAACTATGGAATTTTAATTCCGTTTCTAATTAGCGACGGAATTATAATTCCATTTCTAATTAGCGACGGAAAATCCGTCTCTATTTTTTTTTAAAAAAAAGTTGCACCGAAATGATTAAATTTTTTGGGGATTGAAAATTTTAAAATTAGCTACGGAATTTT
The DNA here is from genome assembly GCA_019454045.1 of Zanthoxylum bungeanum. Taxonomy (NCBI): domain Eukaryota; kingdom Viridiplantae; phylum Streptophyta; class Magnoliopsida; order Sapindales; family Rutaceae; genus Zanthoxylum; species Zanthoxylum bungeanum. The sequence continues at coordinate 177,124 of SKCR01028877.1, forward strand.
AATTCTGTTTCTAATTAGCTACGGAATTTTAATTTCGTTTCTAATTAGCGACGGAATTTTCATTCCGCTTCTAATTAGCGATGGAAAATCCGTCTCTATTTTTAAAAAAAAAATTGGCGCCGAAAGGATTAAATTGTTGGGGGATTGAAAATTTTAAAATTAGCTACGGAATTTTAATTCTGTTTCTAATTAGCGACGGAATTTTAATTTCGTTTCTAATTAGCGATGAAATTTTAATTCTGTTTCTAATTAGCGACGGAAAAATTCCGTTTCTAATTACCAATTAAAATTAAAATAAAAATGAAAATTTAAAAGTAGCGACGGAATTTTAATTCCGTTTCTAATTAGCGACGGAATTATAATTCCGTTTCTAATTAGCGACGAAAAATCCGTCTCTATTTTTAAAAAAAAAAAGTGGCGCCGAAATGATTAAATTTTTGGGGGATTGAAAATTTTAAAATTAGCTACGAAATTTTAATTCTGTTTCTAATTAGCTACGAATTTTAATTCCGTTTCTAATTAGCGACGGAATTTTCATTCCGTTTCTAATTAGCGACGAAAAATTTGTCTCTATTTTTAAATAAAAAAAATTGGCGCCGAAAGTATTAAATTTTTGGGGGACTGAAAATTTTAAAATTAGCTACAGAATTTTGATTCTGTTTCTAATTAGCTACGGAATTTTAATTTTGTTTCTAATTAGCGACGGAATTTTCATTTCGTTTCTAATTAGTGACGAAAAAATTCTGTTTCTAATTCGTCATCCAATAACAAGAGATCATTGGGAAAAAATAATTACATTACATAAGAATAATACAAGTCGTGAAGTGAACTATAAAAAGAAAATAGCCAATTAGACAATAAAATTTATATAAATGTGAAAGAGATGATAATATTCTTATATGATCGATAAATTTTTTAATTAACGAAAGTTAATTACATTAAAAACGAATTAGTGGATGATCAGAATCTACAAAAGAAAATAGAAATGAAAATTTAAAAGTAGCGACGGAATAAAGTTTCCGTGTCTATTTAGCGACGGATTTTTAATTCTATTTCTAATTAGCAACGGAATTTTACTTCCGTTTCTAATTAGCGTGGGAAAAATTCTGTTTCTAATTACCAATAGTTTTGGAAATTAGAAATTAAATTAAAATAAAAATGAAAATTTAAAATTAGCGACGGAATAAAGATTCTATTTCTAATTAGTGACGAAATAGTAATTCTGTTTCTAATTAGCGACAGAATAGCGACGGAAAAATTTCGTTTCTAGATGAAATTAGCGACAAAATAATAATTCATTTCTAATTAGCGACGGAAGTTTGTTTCCGTCTATAATTTAGAGATGAAAAATTTATGTCGCTAAATTTCGTCCCTAATTTCATTATCCGTCTCAATTATGTTGTTAAATTTTGAAACGGAATATTATGTCGCTAAATTTTGTCGCTAAAACTGTAATTTCGTAGGCCTCACATAGTTAGGGTCGGTGCTCAGAGTGTCAATCCGGATCGTATTTATGTCTGATTCATAAATACGAACAATTCATTTTTTCATAATATTACTTATTTAATGGTAGCGCCTTTTGTCTTTTATATACATATTCGATCTAATTACAATTAGATATCTAATTATGATTAGATTGAAACTAAATCTGATTTAGTGATACGTGTATATTAGACAAAGACCCTAGGATTTACAATGTAGTGTACAGTTACAACGTAGTTTGTAATTGACATTGGGAAGCGTCACTATAAGTTGTATATCCTTAAATAAAGTTCTTGGTCAAGATTTACTAACACGGGTCGGTTAGTAAAATCCACTGAGACCAGTACATGTCGCTGTTCTGATATTTTTATATCGTACCGCAAGTGTACGGTGTCAAGTTTTAGTATAAATGAGTTTAGAGTGTCGAACCCACAGGGATTGTGTTAACTCGCACTAAGTACTAAAATTGATAATCCTAACTTTATTTAGACGATAATTAATAAAGATTTAATTAAATAAACAAAATATAAAAATAATAAAATATGAGGAACTAATATGATAGAGATTCTGGATCCTGATTTCACCTAACTGTCACCTATGTATTTGTCATGTCAATTAATCCATGTTTAGTTATATTGTTTATAAGTCAAGACTCCTAAAATATCCACTCCCTCTCTCGAGTGCCGAGTGAAAATATCATTAACTATAGACTTCGATATCTCTATAAAAATCCAATAGTTAACAACTCATTACGCTTTGTGATTCTATATTAACGACTTCAAATGACTACAAATTCTCTCGAACTCTATAAAATCCTAGGTTATATTCTCTAGATCCATTCAAAATCCCCTCTCTCGAGTGCTGGATTCTAAACTTATATCATCATATTTGTGGCCAGCAAACATAAAGCATTAAACTCAAAAGAATATAAATAAATCAATAAAACTTCATAACAAAATTGATAAACACAATACAAGGTTCAAGCATCGATTACATCATTCTCCAGAATTAAGGAGTTAGTTCATGACAATAGATAAAAATAATAATAAACAAGTCATGAATCTAATGGAAATCATTAGAGTTCTAAGAAAGAAACAAAAGATAAAACCCGAATTGAATCTATTCCTTCTCGGATGTCACCACCTTCGTCTCCTCTTGTCGCTCTTCAATCCTCCTCCTTGGATCTCTAAAAATATGTGTTTTGGTGTTTTGTGATGTGTATTAGCCTCCCTTTAGTCTTGGACGAATTGTTATATTTATAGTAGAGTCTGGAGGCCATTAGGATTTTAGAAAACCCTAAAAAATTAAATCATGGATCGTGTAGGTTTTCCTCGCAGCGCTGCAGCTCCAATAAATGGCGCATGGGTGCCACGGTCTCGGGAAAATGTATGGCACTTGTGTTGGCTTGAGGAGCCTTGGCGCCTTGCATGGTTTGATTAATTAGGAGCCAAGGCGCCATTATTCTTTCTTCCAACAGGCGTCATGGCGCCATGAGAAATCAAGGTGTTGGCACTATGGCGCCAAGTAATATTATCAACAGGCGCTTTGGCGCCTTGTGTGCTCGGGCTTGAAGGCGCCATGGCGCTATCCTCTCGGTCTTTTGGCTGAGTGGCAAGGCGTTGTGGCGCCTTATGAAATTTCTCCATTAGTGCTCTCGTCTTATGTCCTATGCTCCCGTATGGTCCCCAAAACACGTGTAAATATCTCAGGATCCATGTATTAATGTTCCTACGAATAAAAATAGAAAATAAACTATAAATGACATTAAATATCTCGAAATATAATAAAACAATAGGCTAAGAATGTCATAATAAGTGGGTATAAACCACACTTATCAAACACCCCCAAACTTAAGGTTTTGCTAGTCCCGAGCAAAAGATCAAATAAACAATTAAAAATAACTAAATTAACTAAGCCACTTTTGTAGGGATCACGATTGCATTTAGCATATACAACAAGCCTTTAAACCCTAGGCGGCCCTAGTGGACGAGTTAGAGTCTCGTGAGGGCTTACAGTGACGATACCCACAAACGTCATTCACACGCAATCATGCAAAAAAAAAAATAACAAAGCATAGTCCCGATAGTTTCACATAAAATTAACCTCAAAGAACGCTTATAAATGAAATCAAAGATTCTTCAAAGTACGCAATGCGACTCAAATCCAAATTCTTGAGTAAATCATCTAAGCTAGACTCACAGTATGTGTGTGTAAAGGTTCATTCACAGCTTTGATCCTAAGTAAGCCAACTTAATGATTTTGTTTAAAAATTGGAATCGATGGGTCAAACCAACCTAGATATCTCAATTATGCTATGTAATTGCTTTATTTCGTGCTCAGTATGGTATGATTTTTTTACATTTTTCTTTTCTTTTCTTGTCTCTTTTTTTTGCTTCTCTTTGTGCACTCTTTTTTTTCAACTCACCTACCCTTTAAGGTAGCATTTCTCCTAATGATGGTCCTAATACTCGCCCATGGGTAGCTTCACGATTATCGGTTATAGGTGGTTTATTTTCTTTCTTTAGAGACATTTTTCTTTTATTTATATTTGTACCATACATCATAACACTAGCAAATTAATATAGATATCTAAGCAAATGGTCATTCATCGACATGCAATTTCTTCATCTAGTCACCTTGTCAACTACTTAAGTTTTCACTGCTAAAAACCTATAATTGAGTGCTTACGAGTCTAACATAGATCAACAATTCAAGGCATCAGATAAAAGTAATTTGGGCACTTATCGTATCTAAAATTTCACCCATAAACAAACAGTATCATCATAGGATTTATGATTTACTATCAAAGACTAAAAACAAGAATTTTTTTTTTTGAAATAAACAAAAATAACAAGTACACAACATGCACACACCCTCAAACTTAAAACTTTCATTGTCCTCAATGTAAGATAAATATAAAGAGCAAGAGTGAGGAACAACACTACCGTGCATGGAGTTGATCAGGCTCCTGCTGGTTAGAATTTGGTTGCGCGGGCATTGTGTGTCTCGTGCTACCTACATAAATAACATGCAAAATGAATAAATAAACAAATAGCACACAATAAAATAAAAATTAAAAATAAGAAAATAAATAAAACAAATGCAATTAAATGCAAGGGTTGCCTCCCCGCTAGTGCTAAGTTTAACGTCTTCAGCCAGACGCAACCACCCAAATGGTGGTCATTGTAGCTTCTTCTTTTGTATCAACTGGCTGCTTTGACATGAACAAGATAGTTTGGTGGCTGTGACAGTTTATCCAAATACCATTTACTGCTGCTTGGTCATGGAGGACGTAATCTGCCCAATTTGTGTTTCTAAGGATTTCATAGTGGCCCCGATATTTTCCATTTGTGTCTCAATGTTGTCTAGCCTTGACTCATTCTTCTCGAATATCGCTGAAGTATTAGCAACAAACGTGCTCACGAAATCTTCTAAGGAAGATTTCTGCTCAGCTTTTTAATAGTCAAAACCAGAAGAAGGCCGCAAGGTATTCTCTGTGTTAGCATATGACAGGTTTAGATGATAACGATTAGGCACAGGATTTCCTCTATAGCTGTTGAAGTTCTGATTGTTCACATATTGGACTTGCTCAAAGTTTGGTTCTCCTTCCAATAACCGTATATTTGTAGCTGCCACTGATTCAATAGATGGTACTCGTGGATTTGTCAGGACTGCTACTTGAGTAGATAAGGTGGAAATATGAGCTGTAAGTGCCACAAGAGGGTCTACTTCATATATTCCAGCCAATTTGGTCACCGTAGCGCGTTCACTTGGCCATTGATAATGGTTAATGGCCATTTCTTCTAATAGATTGTAGGCGTCCTCAGCTGATTTCTTAAATAGAGCTCCCCCAGCTGCTGAATCAACCACAGTCTTATTCGAACCATTCAGCCCGTTATAGAACAACTGAATCTGGACCCAATCTGCATAATCATGTTGCGGGCATCTTCGTAGTATATCCTTAAAGCGCTCTCATGCTTCATATAAAGTCTCAGTCTCCAGCTGCTTAAATATACTAATTTCTGCCCTCAGTTGAGCTGATTTAGCAGGTGGAAAGAACCTCTCAAGAAAATTCGTGGCCATATCATGCCATGTCATGATACTCCCCGTCTGTATTGATTGAAGCCAATCCCACGCTTTATCCCGTAAAGAGAATGAGAATAAGCGTAGCCTTATGGCTTTTTTACTAACGCCATTCATCTTTATGGTATCTGCAATCTCCAGGAACATCCTTAAGTGCAAGTTGGGATCCTCTACAGCTGAACCCCCAAACTGATTCCTTTATACCATGTTGATCAATGCAGGTTTTAGCTCAAAATTGTTAGCATTGATTGGTTGATGGGAGAATAAGTATCATCTATGACCGGTTTGAAGTGATCTCTGATTGCCACCTGACGTGGGTTGATCTCTCTATTTTCAGCTGCCATTGCTTCTTGTTCAATTTTCCTTTCTTTCCTTAGTCTCTTCGCTGTTCTTTCTATTTCAAGATCAAACAGGAGCGAGTCGAGACTTGTGGATTTTCGCATTCACTGAAGCACCAAAAGAAAAAAAATCAACAAAAATAAAAACAAAATAAAATAAATATAAACTAAAAATAAAAATAAAAGATAAAAATCTAAATTAAAGCTAAGATTACTTAGTAGTAGTATTAATATGAATTAACAAACAATCCCCGACAACGGCGCCAAAAACTTGTTGTGATATTTTTATATCGTACCGCAAGTGTACGGTGTCAAGTTTTAGTATAAATGAGTTTAGAGTGTCGAACCCACAGAGATTGTGTTAACTCGCACTAAGTACTACAATTGATAATCCTAACTTTATTTAGACGATAATTAATAAAGATTTAATTAAATAAACAAAATATAAAAACAATAAAATAGGAGGAACTAATATGATAGAGATTCTGGATCCTGATTTCACCTAGTTGTCACCTATGTATTTGTCATGTCAACTAATCCATGTTCAGTTATATTATTTATAAGTCAAGACTCCTAAAATATCCACTCCCTCTCTCGAGTGCCGAGTGAAAATATCATTAACTATAGACTTCGATATCTCTATAAAAATCCAATAGTTAACAACTCATTACGCTTTGTGATTCTATATTAACGACTTCAAAGGACTACAGATTCTCTCGAACTCTATAAAATCCTAGGTTATATTCTATAGATCTATTCAAAATCTCATCTCTCGAATGTCGGATTCTAAACTTATATCATCATATTTGTGGCCAGCAAACATAAAGCATTAAACTCAAAAGAATATAAATAAATCAATAAAACTTCATAACAAAATTGATAAACACAATACAAGGTTCAAGCATCGATTACATCATTCTCCAGAATTAAGGAGTTAGTTCATGACAATAGATAAAAAAAACAATAATAAACAAGTCATGAATCTAATGGAAATCATTAGAGTTCTAAGAAAGAAACAAGAATATAAAACCTGAATTGAATATATTCCTCCTTGGACGTCACCGCTTTCGTCTCCTCTTGTCGCTCTTCAATCCTGCTCCTTGGATCTCTAAAAATATGTGTTTTGGTGTTTTGTGCTATGTATTAGCCTCTATTTAGTCTTGGACGAACTGTTATATTTATAGTAGAGTCTGGAGGCCATTAGGATTTTAGAAAACCCTAAGAAATTAAATCATGGATCGTGTAGGTTTTCCCCGCAGCGCTGCAGCTCCAATAAGTGGCGCATGGGCACCACGGTCTCGGGAAAATGTATGACACTTGTGTTGGCTTGAGGCACCTTGGCGCCTTGCATGGTTTGATTAATTAGGCGCCAATGCCCCATTGTTATTTCTTCCAACAGACGCCATGGCGCCATGAGAAATCAAGGTGTTGGCACCATGGCACCAAGTAATTTTGTCAACAGGCGCTTTGGTGCCTTGTGTGCTCGGGCTTGATGGCGCCATGGCGCTATCCTCTCGGTCTTTTGGCTGAGTGGCAATACGTCGTGGCGCCTTATGAAATTTCTCCACTGGTGCTCCCGTCTTATGTCCTTTGCTCCCGTATGGTCCCCAAAACACGTGTAAATATCCCAAGATCCATGTATTAATGTTCCTACGAATAAAAATAAAAAATAAACTATAAATGACATTAAATATCTCGAAATATAACAAAACAATAGGGTAAGAATGTCATAATAAGTGGGTATAAACCACATTTATCAGTCGTATATCGTGACTTGGTCTGATGGTTTATCCCAATGAACCATGAGTCTCGGGAGACTCGTATAGATATGTAGGTGTTTATTTGATAAATACTGAACGAGTCACTGAAGCTTTCCTAATAGATGGTACACCAACGTCAATATGAATCTTCTCGAGTTGAGCGAGCATGTGGTCCTTCGACTTGAGATACCACTGTGGATATATGAGTTATCCTCCATAATTTGATGGCAGTCAAGTCACCGATCTATTTAGATCAGACCTCCGCATGTTCATTGGGTGTGGACTGATGCTCATGATATCCAGTGCGTATCATGATAGAATCTGTCAGTCCTGTGTACAGGGCATAGGTATCCTACACGTGTTTGCGATCTAGTAAATCCATGGTCATGGTATAACTTCAGAAACAAGTTCCGAGTGTTATTTAGAGATCGTAAATTTGAAAGTCGACTATATTATACCGTAAGGATTTAACGTTCTTATCTATCCCAGGAATAATATGGATAGCCTGTGATGGAGGGATTATACGTATGCAATGACCTCACCTTGCATAGTTTATGGAGATTATTTGTGGTCATCATAATTCATGAGTGGGTGAATTATGGACACGAAATTGGATTTCGTGACAGATAAACCTAAACTTAGAGAGTCCCACAATATGAAATGTACTCATTGAGCACTTGGGGAACGCGTTATGAATAATACAGATTACTCATAATACTTCACCGGATTAAGTGGGTTAATTCGAATCGTTTAAACGGTTAAACGAAAACACATACTTTCATGAATTTTGGACAATTAATAATTAATGTGTATTTGTATTTGATATAAAATTTGATTTGATACATATTAATTAATTGTCAAATGAGACTTTGACACATGCCATTAATATATATATATTTTTTTATTTAATGTAAATAAAATACATATATAATAATAATTAAATGATATCTATATTTCATAAATATTATGTTATATGGCTAATTATTATTGGTTACATGTGGCATGTTTTAATTAAGCTTTAGGTGTGCAAATTTGATTTGCTAACATAAGGTTTAATTTTATTTAATTGAATTAAATTAGGAAATTGACTAAAATACCCCTCTATAGTCGGTCGTCATATTTTTTGTAAGTAAAAATTTTCTTTTTCCCTTCCAATGGAAGCTAAGGCCGAATTCCACTTCCAAAAATGCTTTCAAATTTTTTGGTGATTCAAGGAAGAAAATCAAGAAAAAGTTTTAGGAAATTAATAGATTAAAGGTAATTCTCAATATCCCTAAGCTTGGAAAGCATGTTTCTTTTTCTTAATCATCTAGATAGATTCTAGGGTTTCTTATTTTCTTAGAATTTTGGGCTTTTTGATTTGGAGGATGGAATTGAAGGCTTGGTGCATGTGTGAAGTAGATTTGAATGATATTATTGTAATATTGGTTCAATTTAATCATTTGATGATATGTTGCCATTCTAGAGTGTAATGACCACTCTTTTAATTCCTAGAATTGTTCTTGGGTGCTTCATAGATGGTGGATTAATATGATTTATTAGAAAGTTGGATTAAAGCATGAAAAATTGATAATTTTTGTTACAAAATCAGATCTGAAAAAATGGGTTTATTGTGATGAAAATGATATAATATAAATGTATTGGATGTGTTTTGGGTGTTCGAACAATTTCCGAAAATTGTTGCGGAGTTGAAATATGCGAAAACGGTGAAAAACGGCGTTACCGGGTGACTTTTGAGCCAACCGGATGACGGCTACCCAAACAGTGAATTGGTCACTGTTCAGGCAGCCCATGAACTGACCTAGTACTGTTAGGGCTTACATGGGCAACCCCTATGTGCATTGGGTAGTCCGTTCGGTCAAAAACGCATTTTATGCCATTTTGCGGAAAAATATTTTCGTAAAAGTTTTGCGATGCTTCTTAAGTATTTATATCATTATTGGATATCAAATAAATATATTTAGGTGAAATATGAATGAATTATTCATATTGGATATTGAATAATTTATTCGGTAATTTAAAAAATTTTAAAATTACGATTTCACCCGAACCACGAGCTCCCGCTGCCCCCCCGCCAAAACCCCAACAAAAATTGGTATCAGAGCAGGTCTGTTCCTTCATCCATTACATTTTTCATGCTTGATATATGATATATAATCTAATTTTGATATTTGCACATGCATGTTATTTAGATATTTCTTTACTTTTCAGTTTTACGCTAACGGGAAACGTAACGGAAATTTAATTGTCAAGTTAAGTTATGTTTTCTAAGGTAGAATTGAATTGTTTAGAAATTGATCTAGATTATATTATACATTTGATGTAGAGCAAAGCTTTCTTGAGGAATATCCCCGCTTAAATAAGGCAGTAAAGTGACATATATTGGATGCATGTTTCTTGGTCCGTCTTGTCAATACGATTTATGGGTATCTTTCTATGGCTGCATCCGAGAAAGTGCCAAAGCAATGAGGGTGTAGTTGATAGAATTTCATCGATGCCGGATGTATATTTGATACTAGAAAAATTCAAGTGAAAGTGGAAATCCTGAATGTGCCAAAGCGAGCTTGAGTTTATCATTGGCAAGTGAAGCCTTGATACGCCTCATTGTGAACGTGCCAAAGCTGTCATAACGAGAAACGATCAGGACCAATATCGGGAGTCACAGTGAGTGTGATTGACAATGAGTTGTCTACCTAATGAATATACGTAGGCGAGATCGTGCCAAAGCTGTGAGTCGAAATATATTCATGGGGTCCACTTCTCACTATGGAATTTGATTTAATTATTGAATTCCCATTTTTCGTTGGGGATTATGGTATTACGTAAAGTAGTGGGAGACACTGCTGGGTTAAAAATCCATAACTAAAGTAGTTTATAATATTATGGAAATTACCGCTTGTTTGTTTTCCTTTATTCTATATTGTTAATAGAATTATACTTCTAATCCAATGCATGCATATTACTTGAATATGTTTACTGACTTCACCTATGGTTGCGTATTTCTAGAATAGGTTCTAGAATGTTAGTAGAATTAGATATTGTTAGATTAGTCTAAACCATCGGGAACTGTTGTTCCGATCTTCTTGAAAAATAAAGTGGTTAGTGACTTAGTTACTAAGTCACGATAGGTAATCTAAATAGATATTTGTTTTAGGATATAATTGTCTATAGAGAATAGTTTCTTGTGCGGTAAGAATTGACGTGAATTAGTTCATGTCTCGAGATTCTTGACTGGCATTAAGAAAACTCCAATAGGTATTTGTTTATCTTATAATGACGTTTCTTGGATTTATTGACTTTTAGAAGTCATGTGTTTGACACAGTTTGCTAATCAATTATTTGCAATTGTTGTGAATAATTGAAGGCAAATTATAAAGCTAAAGAAAGGAGATGTGTATAGTTGTGTATAGAGAATATCGATTCTCACAATACGACAACTGTAGATATTGGATACCAGATCTCATGTCTAGTTATTTAAAATAGTGTTTAATGATTATTTTTTATATTTGATATCAGAACTTGTGACTATTGGATAGTTACTTGTTCTATATAAACAGTTGTTACATATTTTAATATGACTAGTAGTGTCATTGATAAGAAGATAAACATTAAGAAAAATATTCGGTTAACTAAATAACTTAGAACAGTGCCTTATGAGATTTTATCACATAAGCATTAGATGCTTATTCCATATGGTAAATGATGGTCTGATACAAGATCACACCATGTATCCTTATCCATTTAATGAATATTGTATTCAGGATGTAATTAAATTTCATTTAACCAATGATCGTCATTGGACCACAGATTTATTAAACTAATACATTAGATGTATGTAGTTTAATAAATTATAAATTGCCTTGGATAGTTTTCTTTACTTCGTAATGAGTTAATGAGTTGTCATGACTTAGTTACATGTTTCTAAAAGAATACGTATTGATGTCTTGAATGGTTCGAGAATTTTCAATATGTTTCTTATGAAACACAAATAGAATATTTTGAATGGTTCAAAGATATTCGATTTGAAGTGTTGAAAACTGTATCTTTAAAATTCATCGTGAGTCTTTGAATTGTTCAAGGATGTTTGATATGATCAAACATATGAATTTATGGCAATTAGTTCTAAAGTTATTTAATGAATATGATTCCTACTCAATATTATTCTTCTATGATTCCATCGTGATGGAATTGGTCAGTGGGAGAAATCGAAACTTATATGATTTGATTCGTTTGATAATGAGTGTTACCGAATTAGTTTTCAATACTTTTGGGGATATGCTCCAGTAATTATAATTCATATTTTTAATTAAGGTTCCATTAGTTTCTATAGTTATATATATGATATGTATAGGTAGAAAATTCGAAACTTGAAAAGTTTTGAGATTTGAATCTTTCTTTTGTATAATAATTATATAATTGAAAGTACTTGCGCCTTGGAGGTACAAGTAAAGTTTATCATTTATTTTATTTAATAGAATATTGTATTCTATTTGATAGAATATCTTTTCTATGATCCCGAGTAATAAAATTATTTTGTTACTTGGTGTGTAACATCAGATGTTAACGATTGTGGAAAAGACTTGACTTATTGAAGTCAATTATGAGAGTGATAAACTATAAATGGAACTACGTAATTAATAAGATGAAATGACCCTAAGATATCTTCCGTATAAGTTCAATAGGATGTCAAAATCATTTACAAAGTATTTGATACTTAATGGTTCTGCTATTTTCTTATTGAAGAAAATTATCCTATAACTTATAGTGGGAGCAATATTTGATATCGATCTCGGAAGTTAGCATTGAACCATAGATCTAAGATTGTTCATAGCTTACTACGATCAAGTTTTGAACTTGATTAAGCTTTCGTTATGAATTATTCATAAAATATGAAAACTGTTAGCGCAGCAAAAGCAAAGTGAGCTAATTAAAGGTTTGACATTTATAGTATGATTGTGAGAAAAGTTAAACTCGGCTATCTATTGTAGATTCTGAGAAAACATGTCTCTGGTCGCACTGATTGAACAATTAAAGATCTGTTGGTTATTGTTGATATTAAACTATGTATTTTGGCTAAAGAATGTAAAGTGGTGTTCCTGAATGGTTTCTTCAAATGAGAGATCCATTGTGGTTTCTTTGTTTGAAGAGTTCATTCTAGAATGGCCCTAGAGTTTGTATTATGCTAAGATCACAGTTTGATATACTGGCTTATAGAGCCTATTGTAGACTCGGATAAGCTTTCTGAAAATCTGTGTTCTCTAATTTTGATATAGTTAGATTGTCTGATTTTATCAAAGCATAGAGAATACATATTTGATAATAGGGTCAGTGGGAGCGTACAAATTTCTTTCTAGTGTTATATATCCTAACGATATTGTCATTATTAATGTAATAATGAGATGTATATGAGGTAAAAGATTTACCTAAGTCTTCTTTTCTCTGTGAATGTAGTGGGAGTAGTCTCTGTTATATTCGATATAAAGTTTCATATATGATATAAAATAAGAGACTTGTGAGATACTCTCATTAGTTATGTATTAGATATGATCTAATAAAGAACACAACAAGACTATTTGTGTTACAATTAGTATAACTATTTGACAGTTAGTATGTCTCTTATATATAGTATTTATCTATCGTAATGGATGATTCCTTTGTCGAAAGAGAAATTTATTAGAATGTTTAATCAATCTTATGCATTATAGGATGATGGCATAATGAATACTATATTATGTACGATTAAAGATATCAATTTAATTGTAATTGTTACGAGTTATTTTGATATGCTGTAGACCATAGGATGTGTCTTGAAATATGTTCTTTGTTATCTTTGAGATATTAAGAACGAGTTTCTTATTCATGGAGAATATAGTCTGCAACCATTACAATCAAATTAGTTTTGAGTCTAATTATGACATTAGATGGTCTATGTCATATAAAGTCATAAAATATGCAGTGGGAGTGTCACCATTAATCTACTAAATTAGTAGAATTAGTTGTAACTTATGAAGTATTGACTTATGAAGTTGCACAGTGACCTTATAAATTAGAAGTTTTGATATTAGTATTATGCTTGTGGTTGTCTGTATAGTATTTGGATTTGATCCTTAAATACATAGACAACTCAGTAGCTATAGCACAATATTGATATCGCATCTGAGTCATATTGATTTAGAACTTGGGTTCTACAAAATATGAATGATGATAGTTAAGGGAAACAATTTGGTTTGTTGGATAGACTCAATTAGTTATAGCATGCTTACTTGTTGTTGCCTACATTTTGAGGCTAGTTGAGCTCTTGAGGGCCATGAGTATGTGATACACATTTAGATGTGTATATGATACCGTGGATTGGCACTAGAGCAAGTGGGAGAAATTATTAGGGTTGGTGCTCATAGTGCCAATCCGGATCGTATTTATATCCGATTCATAAATACGAACGATTCATTTTTCCATAATATTACTTATTTAATGGTAGCACTGTAGGCACTGCATTTTTGCATATAAATCCTGATGATGAGTCTCATTTGGAGGCACTATCTTTTAAGTCGCGGAAGCCGCGAGAAACGGACGTCGGAAGGGAGGAGTCAAGAATTGACTCATATTCGGATTAAGTTCACTGGTTTAGCTTCAGGTTACTTGTTGGCTTTCCGTTCTAAAAATTATTCCCAGCCCAAAACACCCACAAATCACTTAACCTTGGCCCAAAACCCCACATCTAGCCCTCATGCATAAATCCAAGCCCATCTCACCCAAGCCCAATCCAAAATGATTAAAACACTTAAAATACATGTCACAAATTAAATTAAACCAATTAAATTAAATAATTAAATCTACTACCAAAATTAAAATAAATCACTTCCTAATTTAATAAATCATTCACCAATTTAAAATATTGACTTCCTAATCTAACAAATTAAATGCCTAATCAACACCAATTAAAGATATCACCTTCCTAATTTATAATATTTTGTCCCCCCTCAATCTACCATTCTTGAGAAGCCTAAATTAGAAACCAAGATCCCTTCCTTGTGAGACAAGGACAAACCCTAATCCTCCTCTATATAAACACACTAAACCAAAGACATAGTCTCCCCTAGACTCTCACACGGTAATTCACCAAAGAAAAGCAAAACCCTCTCCTCTCTTCCATCTCACTCACGGCCAAAAAGACAAAAACAAAATAAACCCTAATATCTCTAACCATTCACGGCACTCAAGCAATTCACACGAACCATGCATCACAGCCCCTTTGCTCAATAAACCTTTACTGCTCAAACCATCACGCAAAACCACTTACTGCCACGCCCCTTTCGACCACACTTCAAGCCATCTCCAAGTGAACTGAACAAACAAAAAAAAAAAACATACACAGCAGCCTTCCATAACCTGCAGCCACGGTCCATCTCACAACCAAAAACACAGACCAGCCCTCTCACAAGACTGACTCGCGAACCCAACAAGAAAGCACACTGCCCTGCACTCAAGATCCTACACACCATCTGTGCACAATATCTCCACCAACACCCCCTACATCTGAGTTACTAGCCCCCCACAAAAACACGTTGTTTCAAGACTAGCCACTCGCCCAAATACCCCTGAAACCAGCCTCTGAAACACGCATAACTACCCCCTCCAACCAGCCTCTGCCTCAAGCATACCCCTTAGTCATTCACGTTCATCAGCCCTTCCATGAGCAAACAAACCCTAACACTCTACTCACGCCACTGACCACCTCTAACAGCCCATTAATCAGCCCTCACACTAAATAAACGACCTTCAAACAACAACCAAAATAGTCCAATGCCTCACTCCTTTTCCCCCTCCGCAACAGCCCTTATCCTTCACGACGTTGCCCTTCCAGCAGCCCATTCACGCTCATAATAAACCCACATATTCACGATCATACAGCCCCAAACTGCACTGCCAAAACTGCCAAACCAGTAACCAATACAACCATGAAATCGTGACCCTAATCGAGCCAAAACAGTCCCCTATACACCTGAAACAGTGACCAACGATACGGCAGTGAAACCGCGAGGAAATAGCAGCAAAACGGAGTCAAAACAGTAGCTTGAGCAGCGAAACAGCGAGGTAAAACGTAAACCAGTGAACCAGAAAAAATAAGGAGCTTTTACCCCTTCCGATCTCCGCGAAACGCAAGTCCGAAGACGACTTAAAAGGTTAGACCTGAGGGTACCTTTCACACTTGTTTTTTTATTTATTTGATTTTTCTTGATTCTTTTAATTGTCTTTTAATTATTTATTGAATATTGTTTGCATGCGATGTGTGTTGTGGCCATTGATTAAAACGGAAAATACATCGTCTCTCGTGGTATATAGGATGGAAACCCAGACGTAAATTCCGTAGCCGATTCCGAATGGACGGTAGTGCGGTCTGTACTTGGGATACAACTCCACGTACCACTTGAGTAAACGGTGTATATTTCGCTTTATGTTATTTTGATTATTCTCACTTTATTATTCCGTCTTTTAATTTCCGCATGTTATTTATTTATGCATGATGCGATCGAGCGCATGGGCTTAGTAAGTGGAATGAAAGATCCCCTATGGGGAAGGGTTAAAGCCCTTTACCACGATGATTTACCACGCCGATTGATGTGTGTTCGGTTGAATGCAAGACACGTTCAATCGGACATATTAAGTTTGATATGATTGTCTTTATTTTTGTATGTATGATGCGATCGAGCGCATGGGCTTAGTGAGTTAGTCCAAAGGTCCTCTATTTGAGAGACAAAGAGCCTAAAAGGCCACCTTTGTGACACCACTTCGCCGCGCCGGACGAAGTGTGTTTGGGTTGAATGTACGTTCAATCGGGCATACGAAGTCCTACACTTTTATTGTCTTTATTTCATGTATTGTGATGTGACGCGCATGGGCTTAGTATTTTGGTCTAAAGGTCCTCTCTTTGAGAGACAAAGAGCCCCAAAAGGCCACCTTTACGGCAGTACTTCGCCGCGCCCCTTTATTTTGTTATTTAGTATGACGTCTTCTTACATGACCATGCATCATATCACATTGCGCATGGGCTTAGTATGTTGGTCTAAAGGTCCTCTCTTTGAGAGACAAAGAGCCTAAAAGGCCACCTTTATGGCAGTACTTTGCCGCGCCTCTTTTATTTAGTTATTCGCTTCATAACGTCTTTTTGAAAATTCATGCATCATATTGCATTGCGCATGGGCTTATCAAGTGAGATTAAGGGTCCTCCACTTTGAGGGGTGAAAATGCTTGAAAGCTACCTTTGCTACAATGATTTGCCGCGCCCCTTAATCTGTTGTTATGTACGAGAACTCACATATTCATCTGTTCATGTATGTGTCATGTCGTTTACTGCATTTTGGAGGTCACTACTATAACCCCGTTCGAACGCGTTCCGAAACACCGCACGAACGCATGTTTTCTGTCTGGTCCCGTTCGAACGCGTTATCAAACGCTATACGGACGCGAACCTTCTGTCTACCGTTCGAACGCGTTTACGAACGCTACACGAACGCGAATACACTGAATTGAGTCATTTTCATCACATGTGCGTCTGTGTCTATATCTATCTCCTTTTGCACCACGTCATAGCATGCTCACTTTAATGCCTAATTGCATCCCTAAGCGTCTTTTTGCATTACGTACTTAGTTGACTCCTTTATTTGTGCATGGACATGTAATGGCTATTTGTTTATGATATGTCTATGAAATCACATGTTCGCCATTAATTGATTCGCCTTTATGTGTGCTTGTGTGGTTAGAGTGTGCTTGTGTTTCCATGAATACAATATGCCAATGAAGTTGTATGTTCGTTGCTATTTTGATGTACTTTCAAGCATGCAATCTTAGATGTGAAATATATGCAAATCTAGGTGTAAGTTTTATCTTGTACATGTGAATTTAGAAGCATGATACTCTTGGAAATAAGTGTTACTTAAACTTGATTAAATTATTACATAAATCCTTTCATTACAAGTGACATAAGTAAGGGACCATTCCGAACCCAACGATTTGAGGTCTTCCCTTGCGAGGGGTGAGTGCGGCCTTAAATCTCATTTTCCCGGTTCACACCGGGTGGCGACTCCATTATTCTCTGGTTTAGTCCCCTGTGGCTACTCCGTACTCCCGACCGGGCCGCGAGCCCGGGACAGCATGCGTCGCCCCAGATCCTGTGTTCCCACAAGCACCTCTTGTCTTTTATATACATATTCGATCTAATTACGATTAGATATCTAATTATGATTAGATTGAAACTAAATCTGATTTAGTGATACATGTATATTAGACAAAGACCCTAGGATTTACAATGTAGTGCACAGTTACAACATAGTTTGTAATTGACATTGGGAAGCGTCACTATAAGTTGTATATCCTTAAATAAAGTTCATGGTCAAGATTTACTAACACGGGTCAGTTAGTAAAATTCGCTGAGACCAGTACATGTCGTATATCGTGACTTGGTCTGATGGTTTATCCCAATGAACCATGAGTCTCGGGAGACTCGTATAGACATGTAGGTATTTATTTGATAAATATTTAACGACTCACTGAAGATTTCCTAATAGATGGTACACCAACGTCAATATGAATCTTATCGAATTAAGCGAGCATAGTGGTCCTTCGACTTGAGATATCACAGTGGATATATGAGTTATCCTCCACACTTTGATGGCAGTCACGTCACCGATCTATTTAGATCAGACCTCCGCATGTTCGTTGGGTGTGGACTGATGCTCATGATATCCAGTGCGTATCAAGATATAATTTTTTAGTCCTGTGTATAGGGCATAGGTATCATACATGTGTTTACGATCTAGTAAATCTATGGTCGTGGTATAACTTCGGAAATAAGTTCTGAGTGTTATTTAGAGATCGTAAATTTGAAAGTCGACTATATTATATCGTAAAGATTTGACGTTCTTATCTATATCCCAGGAATAATATGGATAGCCTGTGACAGATGGATTATACGTATGCAATGACCTCGACTTGCATAGTTTAGAGAGATTATCAGTGGTCGTCATAATTCATGAGTGGGTGAATTATGGACACGAAATTGGATTTCATGACAGATAAACCTAAACTTAGAGAGTCCTACAATATGAAATGTACTCATTGAGCACTTGGACAACGCGTTATGAATAATACAGATTATTCATGATACTTCACCGGATTAAGTGAGTTAATTTGAATCGTTTAAACGGTTAAACGAAAACACATACTTTCAGGAATTTTGGTCAATTAATAATTAATGTGTATTTATATTTGATATAAAATTTGATTTGATACATATTAATTAATTGTCAAATAAGACTTTGGCATATGCCATTAATATATATTTGTTATTTAATGTAAATAAAATACATATATAATAATAATTATATTAATTAATTATTTAGATATTTAAATGTTAAATATTTAAATAATTAAATGATATCTATATTTCATAAATGTTATGTTATATGGCTAATTATTATTGGTTACATGTGGCATGTTTTAATTAAGCTTTAGGTGTGCAAATTTGATTTGCTAACATAAAGTTTAATTTTATTTAATTGAATTAAATTAGGAAATTGACTAAAATACCCTTCTATAGTCGGTCATCATATTTTTTATAAGTAAAAATTTTATTTTTCCTTTCCAATGGAAGCTAAGGCCGAATTCCACTTCCAAAAATGCTCTCAAATTTTACTTTGTGATTCAAGGAAGAAAATCAAGAAAAAACTTTAGGAAATTAAGAGATTAAAAGTAATCATCAATATCTCTAAGCTTGGAAAGCATGTTTGATGAAAACCTTCCTGGAGCAAAGCCAGACAAACCCACAAGAGATTGTTATCCACGCAACTCCTGTGAACCCCGCGGGAACAAAGCCCGTGAAACCCACAAAAGATTGTTATGAGCACCCAAGAAAGCATAACGAGGTTTGAGGATTAGAAACCCGTGAAGAACAAAGCCTCATGAACCCCTAATTGCTTGAAACGCCACAAAGGACAGCAACCCCTTTGATAAGTTTTTGAAAAGAATCCACCCTTCTATGGTTAGCCATCACGGCCTCACCACCAATGTGCCTGAAGGCAATATTAATTTTTAGGTTCAAAACATTCATCCATTTTATTAATGAAAAACTTATTTAAATAGTACAATGGAAACCTTAATTGTAATAAGTTAAAAAACCAGAAATAACCCTAGGTAATAATCCTTATTACAAATAAAATCATGGGACTCTAACATTCGGCCCCCTCTAGAATAAACACCAATATTAAAACCTAGTGCCCCTAACACCAATAAGTAAAAATTTTCTTTTTCCCTTCCAAGGGAAGCTAAGGCCGAATTTACTTCCAAAAATGCTTTCGAATTTTGCTTGGTGATTCAAGGAAGAAAATCAAGAAAAAGTTTTATGAAATTAAGAGATTAAAGGTAATCATCAATATCCCTAAGCTTGGAAAGCATGTTTCTTTTTCTTGATCATCTAAATAGATTCTAGGGTTTCTTCTTTTCTTAGAATTTTGGGCTTTTTGATTTGGAGGATGGAATTGAAGGCTTGGTGCATGTGTGAAGTAGATTTGAATGATATTATTGTAATATTGGTTCAATTTAATCATTTGATGATATGTTTCCATTCTAGAGTGTTATGACCACTCTTGTAATTCCTAGAATTGTTCTTGGGTGCTTCATTGGTGGTGGATTGGATTGGTGTTAGTATTAATATGATTAATATTGAGAAAGTTGGATTAAAGCATGAAAAATTGATAATTTTTGTTACAAAATCATATCTGAAAAACTGAGTTTGTGATGAAAATGATATCATATAAATGTATTGGATATGTTTTGGGTGTTCGAACAATTGTCGGAAATTATTTCGGAGTTGAAATATGCGAAAAACGGCGTTACCGGGTGACTTTTGAGCCAATCAGGTGACGGCTGCCCAAACAGTGAATTGGTCAATGTTCAGGCAGCCCATGAACTGCCATAGTACTGTTAGGGCTGACCTGGGCAGCCCCCATGTGCATTGGGTAGTCCGTTCGGTCAAAACGCATTTTATGCCATTTTACGGAAAAAAGTTTTTATAAACGTTTCGCGATGTTTCTTAAGTATTTATGTCGTTATTGGATATCAAATAAATGTGTTTAGGTGAAATATGAATGAATTATTCATATTGGATATTGAATAATTTATTCGGTAATTTAAAAAGTCTTAAAATTACGATTTCACCCGAACCGCGAGCTTCCGCTGCGCCCACACCAAAACCCCAACACACATACCACTGTTTTGTCATCCACCTTGCCTTTATGCCTCTCCGTTCTCGCTTCCCTTTGGTCTTTCATTGGCTCCATTAAAGCTTTATTCTCTGGACTTTTTTTATCTCTCTCAAGGTCAAACATCCTGACAATCATCTCATCTCCATTCACTCAGAAATTTAGGAGGCCATGTTGTACGTCTATTATCGCTCATGTTGTTGCTAGAAAGTATCTCCCCAAAATGTAAGGTATATCTACATCTTTCTCAATATTCAGAACGGTGAAATATGTTGTAAGCTTAAAATCCTCCATCTTTACCATCACATCATCTATCTCCCCCCTCGGGCATCATGATGGTGTTGTCAGCAAATTACAAAGTCATAGAGTTGGCTTCAGCTCATGATATCTCAATCTTTTTGCCATAGACATTGTCATTATATTGATCTCTGACCCTAAGTAGCATAATGCTTTTGACTCACAATCCACAATAGACGTGACCACCCATATAGAGATAAATCCTGCTGGCAGTGACTAGAGTCGTCCCTTCACTCTATCCTTCAAGGAGTACGAAAATACTCACAAGTGAACTGCTTCTTCTGCCCCTCTGTTGAAGTTAAAAGTGCTGCAGATTTCCTGGAAGTTGCGTACATGGGCAATTGGATCATCATTCGGGCCACCCCCAAACTACACTAATTGTTGTATCATATGGATACATGTCTTGATGTCGCACGCGTTGGCCTGAGGGGGTGGTGGGACAATACAAGATATAAGTCCATCTATTATTGGTATCGTTCTGTCCTGAATTGGAATTGACGGTGCTACGTCCAGTGGTTCAGGCTGTTGATCATTCATGATGCCTGAAATCAAAGAAAAATATCAAAAAATATAAATAGGAAAATGAAATTGGGTTTAGCTAAGCAAATAGAATGTTATCCTAATATTAATAAAGAAAAATAAAATAAATCACTGGCAATGACGACAAAAACTTAATCACGATTTTATTACCGCACGCAAGCGCACGTATCGCTCAAGTAATATAGTGACAGAAATCGGATATCGTACCCACAAGAACTTATTATTTCTCTTATTCATACTAAAACTAACATACTTAACTAAAGCTAAACAATTGGTTAGAGAAAGAGATTTAATAAAACTGAATTACTGAAAAGTAAGTAAATAAAGAGCAAATAACTAACTTTGGGGAAATCTTATATGATAAAAGAATTTAAGATTGTAACTTCACATAAGCACACAAATAATGGGTTCAAGCACAATTCATTCAATTGGGTAGTTGTTATGAATTATTAGATATATTCAGATTAAGCTAATTAACTACATGTCTATGTTAACTGACTTAACCTAAATCCATTAAGATCAGGTTCTACTATTGGTTATGCATGCCCTGTATGTATATGTCTATCCTGCACGGAAATGTATTCAAAAGAATTAGATCACGCACTATTATTCCCACGACTAACCTAAATTTTCTCTGTCGAGTTCCTATGGATTTACCACGACTATTCTATTGTTGGCCAGACAATAAAATATACATTCAAATGCAGAAGATAATAAATAACACTCCCAACAGAACAAAAAGATGCAAATTAATCAAATATTGTGCTTAAAATCCATTACAACCCTAAACTAATGATTTAGCTTCTCGTAATGTTCAATCAATACAAGAAAATCATTATAACAAAACAAGAACTCATAAAGATAAATTAGAGAGGAAAAAGAAGAAAGAACTCTCGTGTGCAGTATTCTTCTTCAATCTCCAACGCTAGTTAAGAACTTCATTTTTACCTTACTCTAGGTGTTTTTTATGCTTTGAGGCTCCAAAATTAAGTTATGAGGCTTCCCTTTTGATTTTTGGGACGAGCTTGTACTTATATAGGATATCTGATGGGTATTTCCTAATTAAAAATCGAAATCTGGCAGCACTGGGAAAACGTCCTTCGTGTTGTGACATGCTTCACGCATGTCGTAACGCGCATGTTTATGATTGGCGCGTCGTGACACGCCCAACTTTGGTTCTCTCTGTCTGAATTTTATGTTTTTGAGAGTCGAGACGCACTTCCAGCGTTGGGACACGCGTTTTGACACTAAAATATGGCTCAAATTGGCTCCAATTTTGTCACTTCATCTCTAATTGAATTTATTGAGTCTTGATATGAATTTAAACTGCAAAACACATTAAAGCGCTCATAAAATTCGAGATAACACACAAACATTAAGATAGAGAGACGTTGGATAAATTAATTTTTTTTTTTTGGAATACCGGGAAATATCATGTCATTTAATTGATGTGTGGGTAAACCGGTGCTGTCTCAGGCTCTTACAAGGGTGCTGCCCAAGATTTGAACCTGAGACCTTGAAGACAAGGTCACAAGCTCAAACCGCTGGGTTACGCCCCTTGGGGACGAGACGTTAGATATATATATATATATATATATATATATATATATATATGTTAACCGCACATCATTCATCCATTAACTTTAATAAAAATGTAAATTTATTTTCAATTATTTAAATTTCTAATCCATCCACATTTTAAAACGTATGAATATTAGCACAATAAACATAAAAGTTGGAAACTATATAACATATGATAAGTACTTGTGAAATTTTGAAGTGAAATTTTGAAAAAAATTTAGAGAGAGTGTTATAACCACTGTGAATTATATAATCAAATTCATATAAGTATGTGTGGGTCCCCAAGAGACGTGTTTTGGTGGTGTAAGATTCAGGATCTCACATTGAGGTCATGAGTTCGAATCTAAGGAGTACGTTTCTTATAAGAACCTGGGACAGTCGGGGGGTTTTACTTATTCCGCTTAAGGCCGAAATGAGTGGTTTGACGGTTGGGTTTCCAACGATTCAAAAATATATATATATACGTGCACAAACAGAATAAAAGAGTTTGGATTCAAATAAATTTATATCCAGAATCCCCCGCGAGGGGGCAGTTTTGATAAATTTTTATTCTTTCTTTTTTCAGTTTTGTATTGTTAGTTGCAATCCTAAATACTCCTTTAACACTGGATATCTATTTTTATTTTTTTTATCCAAATTAAAAAAATTCAAAAGATAAATTTTTTAATATTTAAAATTATTTATCACAAAAGATAAAAAAATCGGTAATAAAAAGTAGTCAAAGAGTACAACTTGTGTTATCCTTATAGATTTCTCTTTTTGCTTTTTCTTTTTTCCTTTTTCCTTTTTCCTTACACTCACCTACTCTTCTTTCTCCCCCCAAAACCAGTCAAAAATCCCCCCCAGAAAAAAATATTTTCCAAGAAAGTGAGAGAAAATAATCATATGATCATCATCTGGGAAAATTAACAAACCCCAAATGAAAATAATGGAGGCGACATCAGAAGGAAGCAACAACCAAAACCCTAATAATACAACTCCACCGTCTACAAGTACAGCAGCTGCACAAGCCCTAGCCATCATCAAGAAGCCATCAAAGGACCGGCACATAAAAGTGGACGGCCGGGGTCGGAGGATACGGATGCCGGCGGTATGTGCAGCTAGGGTTTTTCAGTTGACAAGTGAATTAGGGCACAAGTCAGATGGAGAAACCATTGAGTGGCTGCTGCAACAAGCTGAGCCTTCCATTATAGCTGCCACCGGAACCGGCACCATTCCTGCTAACTTTTCAACTCTAAACATCTCTTTACGCAGCGGTCGCGGCAGCTCCTCCCTTTCAGCTCCAGCTTTGCGTAGCCAAAATTTTGATTTAATAAGGTAAATTTTAATTTTGATACAAAAAATGATAGAAACTATTTGTTATGTTATTAACATACCATATTTTATTTTATTAATTTATAAGATATATTTTAACAAAAATTTTGTTCATCCGCTTACCTATATATATGAGGCGGAAGCAGCGCAATAATAATGGAAACATTTTCAGTGGGTTTCAGGTTCAGCCACAACAATTGTTGTATAATTCTGAACCGGCAACTCCTGCAGCAGCTATGTGGGCAGTGGCACCGACGGGGGAAACGGGTTCTGGATGCTGCCAGCAGAGGCGCAGATGTGGACATTTCCGGGTATTTATTCGGGACTGGGCCGGTTGAGTTCGGTTCAAATGGGATCATTGGTAAAAAATAATCAGCAGCCGGGATTAGCTTATAAAGCTGGTTTGGCTATGAATATTTTGGAGCAAAATAATATTCAAGAAAATTATAAAAATTATAAAAATAATAATCAGCATAATTCTCAAGCTAGTGGAGATTCACAATAAAATGAATTTAACGAAAGACTGAAAATATTCCAAACAGTGTTTAGATTATCATTTATTTTTGGATCCAAAGTTGTTAAAAATTTATTAATTTTCCATCATGAAAGAGTGGAAATTGATATACACATTTGAAATTTCGGATGAAAAAATGATAAAATAAAATGTGTTATAATAATTTCAAAATTTTATTATCTTTAAGATAGAAACGAGATAATTTCCCTTAATTAATTTTTATTAGTGTTTGTAAATGTTTTTTTTTTTTTTTTTTTGGTTTGTTCACGGTAGATTTCGTTGAGTTTTTAGAAGTGTGTTGATCAAATGCAGAAATGAGATTTGAGTACAGTTTGGAATTGCAAATTTGCCAGAAAATTTTAGTTATCTTGCTTCAGATTTGATGAAAGTGTTGGAAATGATGATCGAGCACCATTCACTTTTTGTATGAATATTTGATATTTATGCAATATAATATTTATTTTATCATGGTTATTTATTTATTAATATGGTAAAACTCTTACTTTATTTATATAATGTAAATCTAATTGTTAGATTACTCTAAGAGTTAGAGATTTCGAGTTACACTCGGAACCTTATATGAATTTAGTAAAGACCCGAGAGTTACAACATATGGTGATATAGTTGCAAGAGTTGCAAATGGTGTTGAGAAATATCATGCATTCTCTCGAATATAATTATTCATAGTCTAGATATATTGACATGGGTCGGTCATTATATTGGTAAGACTAGTGCATTGTCTATATATGTAATGGACATATGGTTTGTCTCAACAGACTGTGAGCTTAGCGGAAGTTCGTATAGAAATGCAGATATTCATTAGTTGAATGAATGTTGAATTAACTCATAAAAGATGACTAATAGATATGCCATAAAACTGTCAATAGTTATCTTTTCGAGTTGAGTAGTTATTGTGGTCCTTTGACTTGAGACACCACGGTGGTCTTGTGAGTGATCCTTTGTGCCTGATACCATGCATGTCAGAGACCTTTCATGGTCTGGCCTCTGGATGACTGTTAGGTATAGACCGATGCTCACGAAGATCGGTGTGTGTTAATAAGGATTCGTCAGTCCATATGGTTGGATTTTGTTTCCAGAAATTTTAGAATATATTCCGGAAATCTTTTGGCCGAAAGTTCGTTAAAGAAATTGTTTCTTTAACATTATAAATAATATTCAAAAAGAGTTTTGCTATATTATTTATTAATGGAATATAAGGATGAAAAATTTCATATATTGAGTAGATAAGGTTTTGACAGTATAACTATAACCTTACTCAATTGGAAACAGAAATGACGAAGGGACTATACATTATCGTTTTAACCTCGACTTGTATGGTTCGACGTGTCGTGTTGTTTTGTCATGATTTGTAGGTGGACAGGCCTTCATGAAATATGTATACAAATATATGAGATATATATGTGTATATATATACATAACAACCGAACGTGAGCCTAGAGAGTTCCATTATATTGAGTTTACTCGTTGAGCACTAGGGCGACCTCTCGTCAAATGTTGACAAAGTATTTTTTTTGGGTTTTAGGATTAAATTGTTTAATCCGATAATTTATGAGATGAATTAAATTAATTAATTTTATATCAATAGTTGATATAAGTTTATTGTATAATAAATGTAAATTTGATTTACATTAAATTAGTAATTAATTGGTGAATTAATTTAATTGTTAAATTAATATACAAAATTAATTACTTAGTTTATACAAATAAAGGTTTTAATTAATTAAAGTAACTAAGTTAAAGCAATTGAACAATTTTAGTTAAAGTAACTAATTTATTCAATTGTAACTAAGTTATTAAAGTTGGTGAGATAGTTATTTAACTTTGGTTAAGTTAATTTTTTGAAATGTGTGGTGTGGAGTGAAGATGCCTTTAAACCATAGTTTATTATTTTGGTTTTGGTTTTCTTTATTATTTTAATAAAACCAAAAACAAAACAATAGTTGCATTGCTTTTAAACTCACTCACTGCCACTGCCGATTTAAAAAAAAACAAAGAAATAAAAACCCATCCCTTCACTGCTTCTGCCGAGAGTCCAAAAAGAAGAAAGAGGGCTGAGTTTTATTTGTTTGTTCACCAAATCTCTCACCATAAATCACCCAAACATAATATCATGAGCATAGAATTAATCCATAAGAGTTAGAGGTTGATTCTTGTTCTTGAAGTTCTTGGAGATCTTCATTTTTTCTAGGGTTCAAGAGTTGAATTTTGGGAAAAAGTTGGTTGCTATTCTTGAGTGATCAAACCACCTTTTGATCACCAAGACTTGTTCTTGAGGAGCTCAATTTGGTGGATCTTGAAGGATTTGGAAAAGCTTGGAGGCAAAGATTCAATAAATTGGAAAAGAGTTGAAAGCTTGTTGGTAAATTTAATTTGTATATTTATTGTTAGATTTTTTGATGATTATTGTTGAGAAAAATTGTTGTGGATTTGTTGGATTAATAGGAAGCATGTAATTAGTGAGGAATTGGAAGCATTGAAGTGTATGAAAATTGATATATAGTTGATATAGAAATTTTTGTATGCTTGAAGTAATTTTCAAGAGTTGGAAATTATGTAATATGCTTGGAATAATTTTGTAAATGTTGGAAAATTATTTTGTTAGCATGGATTATTTTTCCAAGAGTTTGAAAATTAATTTTTGCTTGGAATGATTTATCAAAAGTTGATAAATATTTTTAAGTGTGTTGAAAATTTTTAATTGGCTTATGGTAATTATTTTAATGCATGAAAATGTTTTAATGCATTTGAAATTTTAAGTTTGTAATTAAAAATTTTAAACCCACTATTTTTAGGACTACCGAGATTTAATTAAAAATAATATTATTATTTTATTCGCTCGCGATTTGATCTCGGGCGGGTTTCCGCTGCGCTCTGGTTTGTCCGTTCCTTACACAACAAGTGGTATCAGAGCGATACATGGTTCTAATTGTTCATGTTCCTTATAATTTTTCTCAATGTTATAAAATGCCCATGCATACATTTAATTATGAATTACATGTTTTAGGCATTTTTGGACATGCATACATTTATATATTTGTGTGCATTTGATTTTGGGAAAATCTCTACGCTAGATTATTAAGTGTAATTATTTTAGTTGAAAATATGACATGGTCCGGCTTGTCTATACGGTGTTAGTAAAACCATTGTGATTATTCCCAATATTGCTAAAGCGTGAGGGTTTGACTATAATGTTTTGTACTATTCCGGTTAAGCATGAGATGAGTCGAATTTAAGAGAAAGTATTATCCAATATTGCTAAAGCGTGAGGTTAATATTAGTATCTTACTTTCGGCAATAGACAAGTTGATCTAAAAAAATTGAACTATCCAATATTGCTAAAGCGTGAGGATGAGATTCGATTTAGGACCGAATATAAGAGTTGTATGAGATGCAATTGACAATAGTTGTCTACCTTCTAGAATTTACAAAGGTCAATATTGCTAAAGCGTGAGATTTGCGTAAATATCAAGAAGGATCTACTTTGCTTTGTGAAATTTAAGAGTTAAATTTTCGTATTCTTGTTTGTAGAGATTATAAAGAATATGTAAAACAATGTGATGGCACTTTATAGAAAAAGTAATACATTCTATTTAGTGTTTTTATCATGATATTTAAATATTAATTTCTGCTTTATTTTATCCTTGTGTAGACAGAATGTCTGTGTCGAACCCGCTTTCGCGTATACTTGATACGCATAGGCTCCAGGGTGCTGTTAACTATAATGTTTGGCTCATGAATCTCCGAATTCTTTGCCAAGCGGAGCAACTTGAATATGTTCTTGATCGTCCAATGCCCGCAAGGGTTTCAGATGATGCTTTAGATGAAGAACGTGAGACGTTCATCAAATGGAAGGATGATGATCGGAAAGTCCGGTCATACATCTTGGGATCTATGGTGCCGGAACTACAGAGGAAGTATATGTCGATGCCTGATTCCGGATCCATTTTGATGCATATGAAGGAACTATTCAGTGATCGACCACAGGTAGAGATGTATAGGGTGGCTGTCGAGCTTTTTCATACTTTCCTCCCAGAGGGAAAACCTGTTAGCCCACATGTGATGAAGCTAATAGACTGTATCGAAGAGCTTGAAAGGATGAATATTCCTATTGATAACCGCCTCGGGAATAGTGTGATTCTCGCGTCTCTTCCTAAGTCTTTCAATGACCTTATCGTTAACTTTAACATGCATAAGATGCAACCTACCTATTCTGAGTTGCACAATATGTTGCTGACGGCTCAAGAAGACATGAATAAGAATAGTTCTGCTTTCATGGTTGCTGGTGGTTCTTCTTCTGGACCTTCTCAGGCTTCTCATAAGCCGGTAGGGAAGAAACAGAAAAAGAAGAAGAAAGTTAAAGGTAAAGGTCCAAAGGTTGCTTCCGCAGGGGTTTCTAAGCCAAAGGTGAAGACAGATGCTGCAAAAGGAAAATGTTTCCACTGCGACATGCTTGGACACTGGAAACGCAACTGTCCGAAATATTTAGCCTCTTTGAAGAAAGCTCCATCAGGTATTTGTTTTCCTATTATTGACATTACACTTGCTTTTGATTCTAGTTCAACTTGGGTGTTAGACACTGCTTGTCCTTCTCATATCTGCAATTCGTTGCAGGATCTGAAGGAAACTAGAAGATTGAAGCCGGGAGAGATCCAGCTGCGAGTAGGGAATGGAGATCTCTACAAGTTGAAGCAGTAGGAATTTTTTTTTTTGAAACTCTCTGATGAATGTAATATTAAACTTAATAACTGTTATTTTGTGCCGACTATGATACGGCAAATCATCTCACTTCCTGTACTTGACAGCGAAGGATTTCATGTAAATATTAAAGATGGTCTTTTGAATTTATATGATAATGTGAATGTTTTGCTTGTTTCATGTCCCATGGTTGATGGTCATTACATTCTTACCAAAAATCGTGATGTCTTTAATATAGAGAAATCTAAAAGGAAAAGATCGGAAGAAATAAATAACACAGAACTTTGGCATATGAGATTAGGTCATATAGGCATAAAACGCCTAACCAACTAGTTAAGGATGGTGGTGTGATAGATGATCTAACCATAGAACCTTTACCAGTTTGCGAATATTGTATTCAAGGTAAAATGACCAAATCCTCATTTAGTGGTGTTGGACACCGTGCTAATGATTTATTGGAACTTGTACATTCTGATGTATGTGGTCCTTTAAATCATGCTGCCATGGGTGGGTTTCAATACTTTGTAACTTTTATCGATGATTTGTCACGATATGGTTATGTGTTTCTTATGAAACACAAATCGGAAACTTTCGAAAAGTTCAAAGAATACCGATTTGAAGTAGAGAAACAAACCGGAAAACTCTTGAAATGCCTTCGATCAGATCGGGGCGGTGAGTACATGAGCAGTGAGTTCGTGAGTTATTTAAAAGAGAATGGGATTCTCGCTCAGTATGCTCCTTCAGGTACTCCTCAACACAATGGTGTTTCAGAGAGGAGGAATCGAACTTTATTAGATATGGTTCGATCGATGATGAGTTTTACTGATCTACCAATATACTTATGGGGCCATGCTCTAGACACTGCCGCTCACCTTTTGAACAAAGTTCCATCGAAAGCCGTTCCGACTACTCCGTATGAGTTATGGACTGGAAAGAAACCGAGTCTTAAGTATGTTAAGATTTGGGGTTGTTCTGCCTATGTAAGAGTTGCACAGCGGGATAAACTTGCACCTAGAGGGTACAAGTATCGATTCATTGGATATCCTAAAAATTCCATGGGATATCAGTTCTATGATCCCGAGAACCGAAATGTGTTCGTTGCTCGAAATGCAACTTTCTTAGAAACACAATTTGTGTTAGAAAGTGCAGATCATAGAATGATTGATTTAGATGAAGTCAATCAAAGTAACATTGAATCGACGATAGAACCAGAAGTTCAAGAAGATGAGATATCTTTGACACAACCACCTCGTAGGTCACAAAGGATATCGAGACCCCCTGTCAGGTACAGGACGTCATCTGATGATACACTCGATGTTTTCTTAATTGAAGAAAAAGATCCTTTAACTTACAGAGATGCGATGTTAGACATCGATGCGGAGAAATGGCTGGAAGCTATGAAATCCGAGATTGCCTCAATGCATGATAATCAAGTCTGGGACTTGGTTCCGCTTCCCGACGGAATTGTTCCTATCGGTTGTAAATGGGTTTACAAGAGGAAACGAGGGGGGGCCCGATGGAAAGGTTGAAACCTTTAAGGCCCGACTAGTAGCAAAAGGATATACTCAGAAATCAGGTATTGATTATGAGGAAACCTTTTCTCTGTAGCCATGCTTAAGTCAATCAGGATTTTATTAGCTATTGTCGCACACTATGATTATGAAATTTGGCAGATAGATGTGAAAACGGCTTTTCTGAATGGAAATCTTGAGGAAGATATCCATATGGAACAACCCGAGGGATTCGCATTCGCCAAAGATCCTAATCTGGTATGTAAGCTTAAAAGGTCTATTTATGGACTTAAACAAGCTTCCCGTAGTTGGAATCTTCGTTTTGATGATGTGATCAGATCGTCTGGTTTCATTAAGAATGGAGAGGAATCATGTGTCTATAAAAAGGTTAGTGGGAGCATGGTAGTCTTCTTAGTGCTTTATGTTGATGATATACTTATTATCGGAAACGATATAGGTATGTTACAATCTGTCAAAGCCTATCTCAGTAAGAATTTCTCCATGAAGGATTTGGGAGAGGCCTCTTATATACTAGGTATAAAGCTTTATAGAGATAGAGCAAGGAGGTTGATAGGACTCTCTCAGTCCAAGTACATTGATTTGATCTTAGAAAGGTACAAATTTGTTGACTGTAAGACAGTTAATGTGCCTTTCAAACATGGTATTCATCTGCCTAAGAAAATGTGTCCTAAGACAGATGATGAAAGGGCTAAAATGCTTAGCCAGCCTTATGCTTCCGATGTTGGTAGCATAATGTATGCCATGTTATGTACTAGACCTGATATCAGTATGGCTATAAGTGTTACAAGCCGTTATCAGTCTGATCCGGGTCAGGACCATTGGATGGCTGTGAAACATATCCTGAAATACCTTAAGGGTACAAAGGATAAGTTTCTCATTTATGGAGAAAATGACTTACAGTTAAGAGGTTACACGGATTCAGATTTTCAATCTGATCCAGATGATAGAAAGTCTACATCTGGGTTTGTGTTTTCTCTCAATGGCGGTGCCATTAGTTGGAAAAGCACTAAACAGGGTTCGACTGCTGATTCCACCACCGAGGCAGAATACATTGCTGCTTCAGAAGCTGCAAAGGAAGCTGTCTGGATCAAAAAGTTCGTTGCGGAGCTTGGAGTAGTCCCATCTATAGTAGATCCTATTCCGTTATTCTGTGACAACAATGGTGCGATAGCTCAAGCCAAGGAACCTCGCGCTCATCAGAAATCTAAGCATGTGGAACGAAAGTATCACATAATTAGAGAAATTTTGGCTAGAGGTGATATTGTAGTTTGTAAAGTACGAACTGAAGAAAATGTAGCGGATCCACTGACTAAAGCCTTAACTCCCAAGGTGTTTGAGAAACACGTGGAGTCTATGGGTATTAGATACCATCGTGAATGGCACTAGATCAAGTGGGAGTGTTGGAAATGATGATCGAGCACCATTCACTTTTTGTATGAATATTTGATATTTATGCAATATAATTTATTTTATCATGGTTATTTATTTATTAATATGGTAAAACTCTTACTTTATTTATATAATGTAAATCTAATTGTTAGATTACTCTAAGAGTTAGAGATTTCGAGTTACACTCGGAACCTTATATGAATTTAGTAAAGACCCGAGAGTTACAACATATGGTGATATAGTTGCAAGAGTTGCAAATGGTGTTGAGAAATATCATGCATTCTCTCGAATATAATTATTCATAGTCTAGATATATTGACATGGGTTGGTCATTATATTGGTAAGACTAGTGCATTGTCTATATATGTAATGGACATATGGTTTGTCTCAACAGACTGTGAGCTTAGCGGAAGTTCGGTATAGAAATGCAGATATTCATTAGTTGAATGAATGTTGAATTAACTCATAAAAGATGACTAATAGATATTCCATAAAACTGTCAATAGTTATCTTTTCGAGTTGAGTAGTTATTGTGGTCCTTTGACTTGAGACACCACGGTGGTCTTGTGAGTGATCCTTTGTGCCTGATACCATGCATGTCAGAGACCTTTCATGGTCTGGCCTCTGGATGACTGTTAGGTATAGACCGATGCTCACGAAGATCGGTGTGTGTTAATATAAGGATTCGTCAGTCCATATGGTTGGATTTTGTTTCCAGAAATTTTAGAATATATTCCGGAAATCTTTTGGCCGAAAGTTCGTTAAAGAAATTGTTTCTTTAACATTATAAATAATATTCAAAAAGAGTTTTGCTATATTATTTATTAATGGAATATAAGGATGAAAAATTTCATATATTGAGTAGATAAGGTTTTGACAGTATAACTATAACCTTACTCAATTGGAAACAGAAATGACGAAGGGACTACATTATCGTTTTAACCTCGACTTGTATGGTTCGACGTGTCGTGTTGTTTTGTCATGATTTGTAGGTGGACAGGCCTTCATGAAATATGTATACAAATATATGAGATATATATGTGTGTATATATATACATAACAACCGAACGTGAGCCTAGAGAGTTCCATTATATTGAGTTTACTCGTTGAGCACTAGGGCGACCTCTCGTCAAATGTTGACAAAGTATTTTTTTTTGGGTTTTAGGATTAAATTGTTTAATCCGATAATTTATGAGATGAATTAAATTAATTAATTTTATATCAATAGTTGATATAAGTTTATTGTATAATAAATGTAAATTTGATTTACATTAAATTAGTAATTAATTAGTGAATTAATTTAATTGTTAAATTAATATACAAAATTAATTACTTAGTTTATACAAATAAAGGTTTTAATTAATTAAAGTAACTAAGTTAAAGCAATTGAACAATTTTAGTTAAAGTAACTAATTTATTCAATTGTAACTAAGTTATTAAAGTTGGTGAGATAGTTATTTAACTTTGGTTAAGTTAATTTTTTGAAATGTGTGGTGTGGAGTGAAGATGCCTTTAAACCATAGTTTATTATTTTGGTTTTGGTTTTCTTTATTATTATTTTAATAAAAAAAACAAACCAAAACAAAACAATAGTTGCATTGCTTTTAAACTCACTCACTGCCACTGCCGATTTAAAAAAAAAAAAAGAAATAAAAACCCATCCCTTCACTGCTTCTGCCGAGAGTCCAAAAGAAGAAAGAGGGCTGAGTTTTATTTGTTTGTTCACCAAATCTCTCACCATAAATCACCCAAACATAATATCATGAGCATAGAATTAATCCATAAGAGTTAGAGGTTGATTCTTGTTCTTGAAGTTCTTGGAGATCTTCATTTTTTCTAGGGTTCAAGAGTTGAAATTTGGGAAAAAGTTGGTTGCTATTCTTGAGTGATCAAACCACCTTTTGATCACCAAGACTTGTTCTTGAGGAGCTCAATTTGGTGGATCTTGAAGGATTGGAAAAGCTTGGAGGCAAAGATTCAATAAATTGGAAAAGAGTTGAAAGCTTGTTGGTAAATTTAATTTGTATATTTATTGTTAGATTTTTTGATGATTATTGTTTGAAAAAATTGTTGTGGATTTGTTGGATTAATAGGAAGCATGTAATTAGTGAGGAATTGGAAGCATTGAAGTGTATGAAAATTGATATATAGTTGATATAGAAATTTTTGTATGCTTGAAGTAATTTTCAAGAGTTGGAAATTATGTAATATGCTTGGAATAATTTTGTAAATGTTGGAAAATTATTTTGTTAGCATGGATTAATTTTTCCAAGAGTTTGAAAATTAATTTATTGCTTGGAATGATTTATCAAAAGTTGATAAATATTTTTAAGTGTGTTGAAAATTTTTAATTGGCTTATGGTAATTATTTTAATGCATGAAAATGTTTTAATGCATTTGAAATTTTAAGTTTGTAATTAAAAATTTTAAACCCACTATTTTTAGGACTACCGAGATTTAATTAAAAATAATATTATTATTTTATTCGCTCGCGATTTGATCTCGGGCGGGTTTCCGCTGCGCTCTGGTTTGTCCGTTCCTCACACAACAGAAGATCTATCAAATTTTGTTGTTCTTGTTTTCTCTTTGTTACTTAGACAGATGAGATTATAATAACTACAAGAAAACTGTGAAGTAGAGACGGAAAAATCCGTCGCTAATCCGTCGCAACATGATAGGTAGCGACATAATAGAGAAGGAATTTTTCCGTCTCTATTTTCTTGTTCGCAAAAGATATAGCGACGGAAATATTAATTTCATCGCTAAAATTAGCGACGGAAAAAAATTTCGTCTCTAATTAGCGACGGAAATTCCGTTTCGATTTAGAGACGGAATTCCCGTCTCTAATTAGGTCCCTAATTAGAAACGTAATAAGCGTCTCTAATTGGAGACGGAATTCTTTTCTATTTTCTGACATGATCCAGGCAGACAACAAACCAAATGACGCATTACAAGTACCAGAAGGGCCAATTACGAGGCAGAGGACCAAAAGACTCAGAGAAGCAATGGCGGGATTAGTTCAGAGTTTTATGGCCGGCGCTGCAACAAACAAATAGAGGCGCATGTGGGCTTCGATGGAAAGGGCCCAAAGCCATTTCACTTGGCCCAAATCAGTTTAGAATAAAGCTTTCTAGGCATTTAAAGACTTTAAGACTTGATATTTGTGTAATTTCGTTTTTAGGGGCATTATTGTCTTTATGCCTTTAGGGTTTCTTTTTGTAACAATATTTAAGCTTACTTTCTTCTTCATTTGAGCAACCAACGAATTTGTAAACTCAAAAGCTTAAAGCTTTGGCTATGGCCGAATTATTGTAAGGGAGGGATTCCCCTTTTCAAGTTTGAATCGACTTATCTAAGTTTTGGCAAACTTAGTGGCGTCTCCATTGCTAGCAAAACACTACAAGGATTCATCTTAAAGGTTCTCAAGGGCAAGTTCTTTGTGGGTCTTCTTTGTGGCTTGGAAGGGTTTTGTTTCTACAAAATCATATTCGCGGTTCTTGGGGTTCTGTCCGTTGCTTGGGGTTTGCTTGGATTTCGAATCCAAGTGGGTTCCTTGTCATTTGGTATCTAGAGCTCAGGGTTCCAAGGTCTGATTTTTCTATCTTTCCTTTTGTTTGATTCTGTTTTTCTCTTGTCTTTGTTATTTTTGTTTCAGTTCTTGTTGGATCTTGTTTCTGTTTTTTTGTTTTGTTTATTTCTGGATCTGTTTTTGGTGTGTTTGTTCTTTGTAATTTTCGTTTCAGTCCTTGTTGGATCTTGATCTGTTTTTGTTTTGTTTATTTCTGGATCTGTTTTTGGTGTGTTCTGCATATCAGTTCATTCCAGTTGCATATCAGTTCATCTTCATCACTTTTTCCAGTTCTGGGCTTCTGTTCTGTTCTTCTTATCAGTTCGTCATAGTCATTCTGTTCTTTAGTATATGTTTAGAAATAAGCATGTTCT
Source organism: Zanthoxylum bungeanum (assembly GCA_019454045.1). Lineage (NCBI taxonomy): Eukaryota > Viridiplantae > Streptophyta > Magnoliopsida > Sapindales > Rutaceae > Zanthoxylum > Zanthoxylum bungeanum. Next base: position 213,868 of record SKCR01028877.1, read on the forward strand.
TGGCGGCTGTGTGTTTTTGTTTCTAAAACCCTAGTGTAGTGTGAAATCAGACCCTGAAAACTAAGTGAAGTCTGAAATCAGACCTAAAACGTAACCTTTGAAATCTGCCTCTGAAATCAGACTCTGAGTTCAGACCCTGAAACTTAACTATTGAATCAACTTCTGAGATCAGACCCTGAAACTTAGCCTCTGAAATCAGACCCAGACCAGTAGCCTCTGAAATCAGACCTAGACCAATAGCCTCTGAAATCAGACCCTAACCAGTACCCCTGAAAATTAGCCTCTGAATTCAGACCCTGAAATTATTTCTGGATCTGTTTTTGGTGTGTTTGTTCTTTGTTATTTTCGTTTCAGTCCTTGTTGGATCTTGATTCTGTTTTTGTTTTGTTTATTTCTGGATCTGTTTTTGGTGTGTTCTGCATATCAGTTCATTCCAGTTGCATATCAGTTCATCTTCATCACTTTTTCCAGTTCTGGCTTCTGTTCTGTTCTTCCTATCAGTTCGTCATAGTCATTCTGTTCTTTAGTATATGTTTAAGAAATAAGCATGTTCTTGGCGGCTGTGTGTTTTGTTTCAAAACCCTAGTGTAGTGTGAAATCAGACCCTGAAAACTAAGTGAAGTCTGAAATCAGACCTAAAACGTAACCTTTGAAATCTGCCTCTGAAATCAGACTCTGAGTTCAGACCCTGAAACTTAACTATTGAATCAACTTCTGAGATCAGACCCTGAAACTTAGCCTCTGAAATCAGACCCGACCAGTAAGCCTCTGAAATCAGACCCAGACCAGTAACCTCTGAAATCAGACCTGACCAATAGCCTCTGAAATCAGACCCTAACGTAACCTCTGAAAATTAGCCTCTGAATTCAGACCCTGAAATCAGACCCTTATTCAACTCTGAAATCAGACACTGACCACAGCCTCTGAATTCAGATCATCAGACTCTGAAATCAGGCTTTGAAAACCAGCCTCTGAAATCAGAACCTAAATCAGCCTCTGAACAGAACCACATTTAGCATCTCACGTTATCAAAAAAAAAAAAAAAAAGAGTAAAAAAGTGATTTTTTTTTGTTGAATCTAGTTTGTTCCATATTATCATTTAGGTGCCCGTGGAGGGTATTCCATCAAAATTTCTATAGCGGTGCCAAATTTTCTCTACCGAAATTGCATACGACCGTGAATTTGCATGCTTATTTTTTTTCCATTGTGCTAATTGTTTACTCCTTATTTCTAATTACTCTAGCTTAAATATTATTGATTGAGTCTCCGTCATTACTATTCCTATTCGCTTTTTTTTTCCGCCTGCCCTATATATATATATATATATATATATATATATATATATAGTATTGTTGGGTCCTTTGTGTTTCATGCTGGCTTGAGGACTACATTTGGTTTGTATTCTTGGATTGAGTGTGATTCACATTTGAATTGAGGACGAACTCAAGAGTGGTAAAAGGCAGTGATTGTGAGCACAGTATCGGGTAAAAGCCAATAGAGTGCAAACACGAGTGGAGTGATATCATTCGAGTGTAAACACGTGAGATTGTGAGGATTTAGATATTTGCTTTACTTTCCTGTTATTTCTAATCTGTTTGTTTAGTGTTGAGATGGCAGGTCTAACTACTGATGAAAAGCTTGAGGCATTGGATAGGAAATTTACAGATATGATGGAGAATATGAATACTGCTTTGGAGAGATTGTCCAAGAGTGTAGAGAGTATTCAAACTGGTAGCGGTCCCAGAGTACCACCACCTCAGAATGTACCACCACCTCACAATGTGCCACCTCGCCGTGTACCACCACAGTATGTACCACCAGATGAAGAGGAAGCTGAAAATGAGTTTGATGATTCTGATGGTTTTGATGATGTGGAGGAGAGATTTCAGCCTGGGCATGATAGGAGGCCTAATAGGAGGTTTGATAGGAGGAATGATAGGAGGGATAGACGGTTTGATGATAGAGGTGCATTTGATGCCAGAAGAGGGGATTATGATCGGAGAGGATATGGTAGGCGAGGAGATGTAGATGGTGATCTAGGTAGCATCAAGATCAAGATACCAACTTTCCAAGGCAAGAATGATCCTGAAGCTTATTTGGAATGGGAAAAGAAAATAGAATTGATTTTCAACTGTCATCACTACTCAGACGAGAAGAAGATCAGTCTGGCAGCAATTGAGTTTACCGATTATGCTATGATTTGGTGGGATCAGCTTGTCTCTACTCGGAGGAGAAACTATAAGAGACCGGTTCAGACATGGGCAGAACTTAGGGGTCTCATGAGAAAGAGATTTATACCCAGCCATTACTATAGGGAGTTGTATCAGAAACTACAACATCTGTATCAGGGGACCAAAAGTGTTGAGGACTATTACACAGAGATGGAAGTTGCCATGATCAGGGCAAATGTAGTTGAGGATGCAGAAGCTACTATGGCACGGTTTCTAGGGGGCTTGAATAGAGAGATTGCAAACATGGTGGAGTTGCATCATTATGTTGATTTGGAGGATATGCTTCACATGGCTATCAAGATAGAAATGCAACTCAAGAAAAAGTCAACATCCAGATTTGGTACTCAGGCTACTTCTGCATGGAAAGGGAAATGGGTTCCGAATGAGAAGCGAGATGGAGGCTTTGACAAGCCTAGAGGCGAATTCAGTGGAGGCTTTAATAAGCCTAGGGCCGAACCTAGTGCCAAGGGTAAAGAGGCTGCGGAACCGAGCAAAACTAGACCAAAACCTGAGGGTGCAGCTGCTAGAACTAAAGATGTCAAGTGTTTCAAGTGTTTGGGCATGGGACACTATGCTTCACAATGTCCCAATAGGCGTACCTTAGTGATTGATAAAAAGAGTGGAGAGGTGTACTCTACCGATAGTGAGGTTGAGGAGGAGATGCCAGAGTTGGAGGATGCTAGTGACCATGAGGGAGCTGCATACCCGCTGGATAACTTATCCTTAGTTGTCAAGCGTGCTTTGAGTGCACTTGTTGTAGAGGATGAGAGTGTACAGCAGAGGAAGAACATATTCCATACTAGGTGCCGTGTGAATGGCAAGGGGTGTAGTATGATCATAGATGGGGGCAGTTGTACTAATGTTGCTAGCACAGCTTTGATTGAGCGATTGGGGTTGAGTTGCTTGAGACACCTGAAGCCTTACAAGTTGCAGTGGTTAAATGATTCTGGGGAGATAAGTGTGACAAAGCATGTACTGTTGAGCTTTACCATTGGGCCATACACAGATGATGTCCTATGTGATGTGATACCGATTCATACAGGACATATTCTTTTGGGCAGGCCGTGGCAGTTTGATAAGAAGGTTATTCATGATGGGTTCAAGAACAAGTACTCTTTCCAGCATAAGGGAAAACCCATTACATTATACCCACTTACACCTGCACAAGTCCATGAAGATCAGGTTAAGTTGCAACTTGACCGTGACAAAGAGAGAGCGAAGGGAAACACCACCTTGGGTGAGACTAGTGAGAGTGGTGTATCTGGTGAGAAAAATAAGGCCAAGGCCGTGGGAGTTTCCAAGGGGAGTGTGAGTGAACGTAAGGGGGAAACAAAAGAGAGAGTTAAAAAGAGTTTCTACATGGGTGAGGGTGAAGCAAGGAAAGCGTTCAAGGCTAGCAAGCTCATGTTATTGTTAGTCTATAAGGAGCCTCATATTTATTTTACTAACTCTGACCATTTGCTTCCTGTGTCTATTTCATCTCTTTTGCAGGATTACAGTGACGTACTGACAGAGGACATACCTAGTGGGCTTCCACCCATTAGAGGTATTGAACACCAGATTGACTTCATACCTGGAGCAGTCATTCCTAACAGACCGGCTTATAGGAGCAATCCCGAGGAGACAAATGAGCTACAAAGGCAAGTACGGGAGTTGATGGACAAGGGGTATGTAAGGGAAAGCATGAGTCCTTGTGCAGTACCAGTGCTTCTAGTTCCTAAGAAAGATGGGACGTGGCGTATGTGCGTTGACTGCCGAGCTATCAACAATATTACGGTAAAGTATCGTCACCCCATTCCTAGGCTAGATGACATGTTGGATGAATTGCATGGTTCCAAAATTTTAGTAAGATTGATTTAAAGAGTGGATACCATCAAATTCGCATGAGAGAGGGAGATGAGTGGAAAACTGCATTTAAGACTAAGTATGGCTTGTATGAATGGTTAGTTATGCCATTTGGTCTCTCAAACGCACCTAGCACATTTATGAGATTGATGAATCATGTTATGCGTGCATTTTTAGGTAAGTTTGTTGTGGTTTACTTTGATGACATCTTAGTTTATAGTAAAAAGTAGATGAGCATGTAATGCATTTGGAGCATGTACTTGATGTTTTACGAAAAGAACAATTGTATGCTAACTCTGACAAATGCACATTTTGCATGGATAGAATTGTTTTTCTTGGCTTTGTTGTGAGTGCAGATGGCATCGAGGTAGATGTGGAGAAGGTAAAGGCAATTCAGGAATGGCCTACACCAACTACAGTGACCGAAGTCCGAAGCTTTCATGATTTAGCGAGCTTATATAGGAGATTTGTCAAGGACTTCAGTAGCATTGCCGCGCCATTGACTGAGGTAGTAAAGAAGACAGTTGGTTTTCAATGGGGCGAGGCGCAAGAGCGAGCATTCCAGGACCTTAAAGTGAAGTTATGCAGTGCACCCATTTTAGCACTACCCAACTTCGAGAAGACATTTGAGATTGAGTGCGACGCATCAGGGTTAGGTATTGGAGCAGTTCTCATGCAAGAAAAGCGGCCAATAGCCTATTTTAGTGAGAAGCTGAATGGAGCAGCTTTGAGGTACCCCACGTATGACAAAGAGTTATATGCGCTTGTGAGAGCACTTGAGACATGGCAGCACTACTTGTGGCCTAAAGAGTTCGTGATCCACACCGACCATGAATCATTAAAACACTTGAAGGGTCAAGGTAAGCTGAATAAGCGACACGCAAAATGGATGGAATTCGTTGAGTCATTTCCATATGTTATACGCTACAAGCAAGGTAAAGAAAACATAGTGGCTGATGCATTATCTCGCAGGTATGTTTTACTTACTTCAATGCATGCACGGATGTTGGGATTTGATTTGATTAAGGAATTATATGAGTGTGATTCTGATTTTGGTGAGATTTATGCTACTTGTGCAAAGTCATCTTTTGGAAAGTTTTACATTCATGATGGATTCTTATTTAAAACGAACATGTTGTGTGTTCCTGCTTGTAGTATGCGTGAGTTGCTTGTGAAAGAAGCGCAGCGCATGGGGGAGGTTTGATGGGGCATTTTGGGATTACTAAGACTTTAGCTATTTTACATGAGCACTTTTATTGGCCTAAAATGAAACGTGATGTTGAGCGTATTTGTGATAAGTGTCTAACATGTAAGCATGCTAAATCTAAATTAATGCCACATGGTTTGTATACTCCTTTGCCTGTACCTAGTGAACCCTGGGTTGATATATCGATGGATTTTGTGTTAGGTTTGCCTAGGACAAAGAGGGGTAGAGATTCAATCTTTATTGTAGTTGATAGGTTTAGTAAAATGGCTCATTTCATTGCATGTCATAAAACGATGATGCTACAACACATTGCAGATTTATTTTTCAGAGACATAGTGCGACTCCATGGTATACCTAGGAGTATTGTATCTGATAGAGATGTTAAGTTCCTTAGCCATTTTTGGAAGGTGTTGTGGGCTAAACTAGGCACCAAACTATTGTATTCTACCACATGTCATCCACAGACTGACGGACAAACAGAGGTAGTTAATAGGACTTTATCTCAATTATTGCGCACTATAGTTGGCAAGAATTTGAAGAGTTGGGAAGATTGTTTGCCATTTATTGAGTTTGCATATAATCGTAGCATTCATTCTTCTACTTCATTTTCACCTTTTGAAATTGTTTATGGTTTTCAGCCACTAACTCCATTGGATTTGTTACCTTTGCCTGTTGATGAGCACGCGGGGCTAGATGGAAAAAGGAAGGCCGATTTGGTGAAGCACATACATGAGAAAGCAAGAGAGCAAATACAACGAAAGAATGAGCAATATGCTTCTCATGCTAATAAGGGAAGAAAACGTGTGGTATTTCAGCCTGGAGATTGGGTTTGGGTACACATGCGCAATAGAGATTTCCTGAACAACGTAAATCTAAGCTACAACCGAGAGGGGATGGTCCATTTCAAGTTTTGGAACGGATTAATGACAATGCATACAAGCTGGATTTACAAGGTAAGTATAATGTGTCTGCTACATTTAATGTTTCTGACTTAACTCCTTTTGATGCAGGTACAGATTCGAGGTCGAATCCTTTTCAAGAGGGAGGGGATGACATGATCCAGGCAGACAACAAACCAAATGACGCATTACAAGTACCAGAAGGGCCAATTACGAGGCAGAGGACCAAAAGACTCAGAGAAGCAATGGCGGGATTAGTTCAGAGTTTTATGGCCGGCTGCAACAAACAAATAGAGGCGCATGTGGGCTTCGATGGAAAGGCCCAAAGCCATTTCACTTGGCCCAAATCAGTTTAGAATAAAGCTTTCTAGGCATTTAAAGACTTAAAGACTTGATATTTGTGTAATTTCGTTTTTAGGGGCATTATTGTCTTTATGCCTTTAGGGTTTCTTTTTGTAACAATATTTAAGCTTACTTTCTTCTTCATTTGAGCAACCAACGAATTTGTAAACTCAAAAGCTTAAAGCTTTGGCTATGGCCGAATTATTGTAAGGGAGGGATTCCCCTTTTCAAGTTTGAATCGACTTATCTAAGTTTTGGCAAACTTAGTGGCGTCTCCATTGCTAGCAAAACACTACAAGGATTCATCTTAAAGGTTCTCAAGGGCAAGTTCTTTGTGGGTCTTCTTTGTGGCCTTGGAAGGGTTTTGTTTCTACAAAATCATATTCGCGGTTCTTGGGGTTCTGTCCGTTGCTTGGGGTTTGCTTGGATTTCGAATCCAAGTGGGTTCCTTGTCATTTTCCTTTCTAATTTCCTACGAAATTTCTTTTTTTTTTTTTATAAAATTGTTATTGTTTAATTTTTTTAAGAAATTAATTTTATTTTAAACAATATCATTAATATTAGTAAAATTATAAAATAAACACAATAAATAGTAAAATAAAAATTTTATTATATAAACTTTATAATGTTTAAAAAAGTACAACATAAAAAAAAATACATATAAGTTAATCCTCTTTATTTCTCTGCTCACAGTACGTATAATGCCTTCATTTTTCGTACAAATCAGTATTATCGATTTTAAGAACGGTACCAGAATAGTATTATGCATCTTTTTCCGTAATTTCTCCCCTTCAATCAGTTGATGTTTTTCCTCTTCCAGGCGATATTGTAGTTCACATTCAGTTCTCTTTAGCTCCTCCAATTCTGTCCGCATTTCCATAACTGATGAATAAGCCATCTAGAAAAAGCAAAAAAGGTGTTATGGTTAGCAACATCACACATGCAATGCAAACCGAAGCAAAGAAAATGATAAGCAGATAATAAAAAATAATAACCAACAAATAAGCCACATTTTTTACATTAAATGCATTAAATTACCTCAAGTTTATTTTCTGCAACACTTGGAAAAAAACGATGATCATACTATAGTTTATTGGGTTTATCTATTGAAAGCCAAATCTGATGTCCATGTTGTGTTTAAAATTTTCACTCCATGATTAAAACACAATTTCAGGCTTCTATTCAGATTCTTAGAACAGATTATGGCAAGGAATATTTCAATTCCTTCTTGGTGAGTATTTGCATGAAAAATGAATTATTCATCAAAGCTCTTGTGTTGACACCCCACAACAAATAGGGTTGCCGAACACAAAAACAGACACTTACTAGAAGTTCCTTGATGCTCACCACAAAAATGCCTAAACAGTTTTGGAAGGATGCTATCCTAACAGCCACATTTCTTATTAATTGAATGCCTACTCGTGTTCTTTCTTTTAACACACCCATCCAAACACTTCATGCAGTTTTCCTCATGCCAATTTTCATCAAGTCTTCCTCTTCGAATCTTTGGGTGTACAGTATTTGTTCGTGTGTTCTCAAAATAGGAGCAAACTTGATCCTCGGGCTATAAAATGTGTTTTCTTAGGCTATTCACCCACAAAAAATGAGCAAGGGTGTTATGATCCTTCTAACTAAAAAAACCTCTGTTAGTGTTGATGTCACCTTCTTTGAAAAAACACCTTTTTTTCCCAAAAACCATCTTCAAGAGGAAAAAGTGAGTCGAGACTGTTTTTGGCATATTTCTGCACCTAAGCCAATGAACCTGAGCCTAAAATCACCAATATTTCTGTATCTAAAGCCTATGAACCTAAGCCTGAACTCACCAAAAATGGTCCTTTAGTGTCTGTAGAACCTGTTTCTATTACTCATCCTATTATGTTATTAACGGGAGATTGAACTAATGGTGAGACAGAGATTCACAAACTGCAGGTATACCAGCAGTGTCGTCATCCGTGGTTGAGCTATCTCCTCCACCACTGATGACGACGCTGCTGCTTGTAGTGGGAGTCGCGCCGCCACAAACAGAGCAATGATTCACCAGCTTAAAGAAAATGAAAACCCAGAAAGTGAAAAAAATATATATATATATTTCAGAGGACAACTTTATTGAAGGAGAAAAGAGAGAAAGATAGAGACTTACGAATCTGGCACGGTAAGTGGTGCCATCAGGCTCGATGACCCAGCCAGCTTCTTTGGCAAGCTCACGACGACCCAGCCATCAGGCTCGACGACCCAGCCATCAGGCTGGAATCAAGGCAGTGGCAACAATAACTGGGCAAATTCTGGTAATAAATTAAGAAATTGGAATCACAACTTAGAGCTCATTCCTAGTTGGCAATGGCCAAGGGTTAAGAAATCACTCACACATGTTTCATTTCATTTCATACTTCATTTAACTCTAAACTAGATCTTTGTGATGTATTGTGTTGTGTGTGCCTCAGATCAACTTGAGGAATGTACACAAAAGCCCTTACTCTAATATATAACATATGTAAAGCTAATATTGTACCTGAAAGCCTTCTTAAGAAGGATATATAATAAACAAAAACTCTGGCCAAACATCAAACATCAGCAGTGTTAACAAACATACTTGACATTGAAGTTTCAACGGGAACCAGAGACTGAAAGTAGGGATAAGTATCAAGCCATCCAAATTGTAGCGAAGAAGATGAAGCCTTCTTGGCAGCAGCATCAAAGTCAAACAGTTGCTTGAAAGTTTTATTCCTCATATTATACGATAAGATCTTTCCAGGAACATGCAGCAACAAGGATGCATCAACTCCATTCTGTTCTCGAACAACAAAGAGCGGAATAAATGCGTAGTGATTTGAATCATTACATCAAGATAGCTCCCACCATCCCAGGGTAAGCAGTTAAAATCACATCCAAACAAATTTCATATTTAACAAACCAATTAGAGTAATCCCTCTCCATCTCGAAAACTTTAAATTGAGTAGAATGAGGGCCATAAATTTCAATTAGATGCAAATACCAAGAAAAGGAAGATTAGGCATTTTCTTAAGGCACTCATTTTTCAAATCAAAACAAAGGGATTTACCCCTCGGACTAATCCAATGAATTGAACCATTCCAAAACACCATTGTAAAAATCCATACCATATGGAGCAGCAAAAGGAGAGCCGGAAAGCCTCCTCCAAGCACCAATTCAGATTCATAAATCTCAATTTGATAATAGTACAGTGAATTCTCAGTGCTACGAACACAAACCACTTTGTAAAACAGGGATTGAGAAGGCTCAAAAGCCAAATCAACGCCAAAAACAGCCGCTTTCTTTTCATCAACAATAAGAGGAGGAAGTGTGAAGAAACTGGTAGTGGTGGGATTATAAACGTAATAGTAATATCTAGTGTTGTTGTATTTTCTAAAACTAGAACAGAGAAGTAAGCCGTTACAAGATTGTAGAATCTTAATACCTGTACGGTGGCGAGTGAAATTGAGCGGAACAGAGGAAACTTGGTCGGTGTTTAAAGAGAGAAATTGGAACTGGGTTGGGTTTCTGCGGAGGAAAATGCCTGAGACGACGGAATTGGAATTATGGAGAGTGTGAAGACGAATGAATCTGGGACTGGAGATGAGAGATAGTCAGGATTTTGATACGGATTTGAATTTGAGAACTGGTTTTGCAGGAACGAGTAAGAGGATTTCATTTAGGAGATCTTCGTTGCCGGCGATCGTTTCTGCTGGAGATCGGCGTTTACAATTGGATTTGGAAGCATCACTTTATTAATGTCAGCTCGACTGAGACCGAGAGTTAACTAGGGATAGTTAGATTTAGGGTCTGATTGGTTCAACGAAGGGGAGGAGAGGGATTTTAATATAGGGAGTTGAGAGATTTTAATTAAATATATATTTGGTTCAAATGAGGGGAGAGGAGGGGAGGAGAGAGTTTTTAATTAAATATATGTTTGGTTCAAGAAGGGAGTAGAGATATTTTAAAACTAATTTACTATTTTTATCCTTATAGTCTTTTAAATAAAATTAAAACAACATAAGCTTATATTATATTTGAATTAAACAAATAATAAAATTAAAAGCACTACATAATACGTGTTATTAAAAATAAAATTAAAACAAATATAAGAGAAGATAATAATAAGAATTAAATGGTGAAGCAAATATAAGAGAGATTTGTAATTAGGACAAATTTGGATTTTAATGTATAAGTATGGATAATTTAATCAATGTATTTAAAATTTAATTACTCATTTATCTCCCCTCCAAAACCCCCACTTTTGGAGGGGAGCTAAAATTGGCTTAGGAGGGATTTTGTTCCCCTCCCCTCCCCCTAAAAAAATTGAACCAAACAAATAAAATTTAAAATAATCCCTCATCTCCCCTCCAAAACCCCCCAACCAAACACACCCTTAGGGAAAACGAATTGAAAGGGAGTGAGAGTTAGAAGAGAATTAGGGACTTGAGAGAGACGTATTTGGAGAGAGTGGGGGAAAAAGAAAGGGATTAATTAGAATTCTGTCTCTACATTTAGAGACGGAATTAGAAATTCGTCTCTAATTAGAAATCTGTCTATATAGAGATAGAATTATAAATCCGTCTCTAAGTATAGAGACAGATTTGAAATCTGTCTCTATAAATAGCGACAGAATTACTAATCATAATTATGTCGCTACTTTAGAGACAGATTATTAATTCCGTCTCTAATTTCGTCGCTATATAGCGACGGAATATTATTCCGTCTCTAATTCCGTCGCAAATCCGTAGTTATTCCGTCGCATTTTTCCAGCGATTTTATTGCCGTCATTATTTGTTACGGAATTTTGTCCCGTCGTCAAATTTTGTAGCTAAAGTCCTAATCCATTTCAATTTCATCGCTATTCTGTTTCTAATGTTTGAAATAAATTATTCTGTCGCTAATTTTCGTAGTTATTTTACAGTTTTATTGTAGTGAATATTGACCGGTAATTTGACTTGTTCAATGCACAAGATCTTGATTTCTTTTGTATGAGATTGAGCAATTGAAAGCATGAAAGAGTTCATAAATGTATATAATTAAAAAAAAATGTGAAATATTTCTATAAACAAAGCTTTTTTTCTTAAGCACATAAAAATATCTAAAAGTGAGATGGACAACAACAATATAAAAAGTTTGAGACAAGAAATGAAAAATAAAGAGTCACCTGTCTTGATAATTGGGATCACTTTGTGTCCTTTTTTGCTTAATTTGTTTTGGGAAATATGGTTTTAGAGTAATGATATACATACATAAATTTTTACTTAAAGTTTCTACACCTCTCTTACTGTAGTTACACTATAACTACAGTAACTCACTGTAGCTATAGTGAGAGTGGTGTAGAAACTTTAAGTAAAAGTTTAAGTATGTTTATCATTTTTGATGGTTTTATTTGGTTTGTCCATTTATGAAATAAAGTACATGGTAAAAGTAAATCATGAGGAGTCACTTGTGTATTTTCATTTGCTAAAATTAGATTAGGTGTTCACGGTTGAATCCGGTATAATTATAAGAAGATTTATAATTATAATTTTTTATTTTAAAAAAAAAAAATCGTTAGGTTTTTTTTTTAACAAAATTTGTAATTTTTTTTTAATTATCAGTTCGATTCGATTCAATTCGTTTTTCAATTTTCTTAACAATAATAATAAATATTATGCTATTTCATTTCGTGGTCATGATGAGTTTATAGAATCAATGAGGTCATGTAATTATATAGGACTTTTAAGATTTCTTGCAGATAATGATGCGGATATCGATGCAGTCATTTTGCAAAATGCTCCTCAGAATAATATGTTGATAGTTCCTGATATCCAAAAGGATATTGTAAGTATCTGTGGACTTAAGACTGTCAAACTGATCCTTAATGAACTTAATGATTCGCTTTTTTAGATATGTAAATGATAAGGCATTGTAGTTGGACGCTTTTTGAGTCTTGAGCATGTTGCTAATATAAATGCATTTAGTATTAAAGATACAATTGATGCATTATTTTCAAGATATGGGTTAAGTATATCCAAATTGTGTGGGCAATGGATGATAGGAGATACCAATATGCGAGGTGAGTTTAATGGTCTTAAAGCTATTATTTTGAGAGAAAATCCAAATGCATATTGTGTTCATTGTTTTGCTTGTCAATTACAGATAGCTCTAGTTAGTTTGGCAAAAAATGTTCATGAAATTGCCATTTTTTCAATTATTGTAATAAATTTCTTAATATTATTGGATCATCCTGTAAGCGTCGAGGTTTGCTTATGGAGAAACAAGCTGAGAAGATGATTGAGGCACTTGAATTGGGGGAAATTTCAACTGGTCAAGGTTTAAATCAAGAAACTAGTCTTCAACATTCTGGGGATACACATTAGGGATCACATTATAATACTTTATTGAGTTTGCATAATATGTTTGATGCAATTGTTGATGTACTTGAACTGATTGGAAATGATTCCGCTCTTTCAGCAGATCAAAAATTTGAAGCATGAGGCTTAGTTGAATATTTGACAACTTTTCCTTTTATTTTCTATCTTATGTTGAAGAACAAATGAATTTTCGCAGTTTTTATAAAGAAAAGATCAAGATATTGTAAATATTATGTGTTGACGGCTAATTTTGGTCTCAGGGCAATATGGGAATATTACTCCCGAGACAATCCTCCCTCAATAGTGAATTTGTTTTGTTATGGGGGACTAAAAGCAAACTTAGCAAAAGACAAATAATACGCCAATCGACAAGGAGATTTAACGTGGTTCGGCGGATCTTGGTCCGACCTACGTCCACGGGCACAAAAATGATGATACTTTTATTACTCAAACACGCTTCTCGGCTCTGCTTCTGGTTTTTTTTTTTACAAGTCTGATGGTGATGATTTTGATGCTCATTTACACATACTCTACCCTCCTATTTATAATAACAGAGAAATCAGATTCCTTCTAGCATAAGGATTCCCAATTGAAACAATCTCTTTTTCCTATGAGGATTCCTAATCCGGATCTAACTTCACTTTATTTATCCTATCAGGACACTGACTTATCAGTTTCCGTGTGAAAGTAGGATAATTTTATCCCTTTTTCCCGTAGAAATAGGATGTCTTATCTTCTGGGCATGCTTCGCCATCTGGTCGGTCTAGACATGGTCGGCCATCATGGGCTTCTGAGTTGAGAATGATGGCACCCGGTCTCAAGTGGTCGGTCGCCTATCGTCAAGTGCTCGGTCTCTTACTCATGTGGTCGGGTCGGCATTTAATGATTTTGACCAAGATGGGAATTACCCCTTGTAGACACTGCATTTTTGCATATAAGTCCCTATGATGAGTCTCATTTGGAGACACTACCTTTTAAGTCACGGAGGTCGCGGAAAACGGACATCGGAAGGGGGAATTCAGAATAAACAAGGTTCACTGCTTTCGTTCGTGCTGCGTTCGTGTATACGTTCGAACGCCAAACAGATTGTGGGCGTTCGTGCCGCGTTCGAGCAAGCGTTCGAACGGTGTCGGTAATTCTGGTTTTGCTGCTAGCCTCACATCAAGACCAATTCGCCCAAGCCCACTTAAAACACATATTTAACACATGGTGAAATCAAAACAAATCTAAAAATCACATACCAAATTAAAATAAACATTAAAATCAATCAAATATTTTAATTCCTTAATTAAAATATTCACCCACCAATTACACAAGATTCCTTCCTAACTAAACAAAATCACATACTAAATTAAAAAGATGTCATGCCTAATTAAAATCAATTATAACAAATTAAATATTTTGTATTCCTAATCTAGCCCAAATTTGTCCCTCCTCAATCTTTGACTTTCCTTGCTCAACACATAATCAAATCCCTTCCTTGTGAGACAAGGTGAAGCCCTAGCCTTTCTCTATATAAACAACCTCTAACCAAGACATGCACTCCCCTAGCTCATACATAGCTCATTCATACAAGAAAAGCCTCCCCTAGCTCATACACATAAGATACACACAATTCACACGAAAATCACAACACACACAGAAACCCTAGAAGTTCACGCATACTACAAAGAAATAACACAAAAATTCTCTTCATCCCCTTCCCCTAATCACCGAAAACCAGACCTTCATTTAGCAACCTTGTATCACCGAAAAACAGCTCATACAGCAGCCCTAAAACACGTATTCAGCAGCCCTAAACACACACACAAAACAGCCCCCCGAACCACACCATAATACCACCGAAAATCACACCCAAAACAGTAGCCAAAACATCCAAAGAATAGTAACTAAAATACAGCAGTAGAACAGTAGCAAAACGGCAGCGAATCGGAGTCCAAAGCAACAGCAAAAAATGGAGAACGACGACTCGAAACAGTAAGACAACGAACGAGAGCAGTGAACCAGTGAACCGGAAGAGTTGCGGAGCATCCACCCTTCCGACGATCGTGTACCGTACATCCGAGAGGTGATTTAAAAGGTTAGACCTGATGGCACTTTTCTCATTAGTTTATATTCGTCTTTTGATTGTTTATTGAATTCTATTCGCATGAGAGTCGTTTGTGGATGCATGTTGTGGCTTGAATGAAATGGAAAATGTGTCGCCTATTGTGGTATATAGGATGGAAACCCGGACATAAATTTCATAGCCGATTCCGAATGGACGGTAATATGATCTGTACTCGGGATACAACTCCACGTACCACTTGAGTAAACGACACATTCTTTTGTTTTATGTTGCTTTGATTTATTTATTTTTCGTTATTTGAATTCTGCATGTTACTTTTGTATGTATGATACAATCGAGCGCATGGGCTTAGTAAGTCGGATTAAAGGTCCCCTATTTGGAGGGGTTAAAATCATTTACCACAATGTTTTCCGCGCCGGTTGATGTGTGTTCGGTTGGATATAAGATATGTTCAATCGGATATACTAAGTTTGATATGATTGTCTTTATTCTTGTATGCATGATGTGATCGAGCGCATGGGCTTAGTAAGTGCGATGAAAGGTCCTCTAATTGAAGAGGTTAAAATCATTTACCATGATGTTTTGCCGCACCGATTAACGTATATTCGGTTGAATGTAAGATGTGTTCAATCGGGTACATGAAGTCTAAGGTTATTGTCTTTATTTTTATATGCATTAAGATAAGCGCATGGGCTTAGTAAGTGCGATGAAAGGTCCTATAATTGAAGAGGTTAAAATCCTTTGCCACGATGCTTCGCCGCGCTTCGTATTTCGTTATTGCCTTTTTTATGTATGTATTGCGTCACATTTTGTGCATCAGGTCTGTTCCCATTCGAACGTGTTTTCGAACGCTATACGAACGCGAACCTTCTGTTTCCCGTTCGAACACGTTTTACAAACGCTACTCGAACGCGCATGCATTTTGTATCATCAGGTCTGGTCCCGTTCGAACGCGTTATCAAACGCTACACGAACGCGAACCTTCTGTTTACCGTTCGAACGCGTTTACGAACGCTACACGAATGCGCACACACTGAACTGAGTCTGTCTCATCATATTTCATGCACAACTGCCTTTTGGGTGATCTCCCTTGTATTATGTAGTCAATCATATTATTTGTATTCCTGCATTTATCCATTCGATGTGTTCTTGGGATAATATTCGAGCATGATTTGGCTATTAGCATGCTATTTGGTTAATATGTTCATGAGATAGTACTCAAGCATGATTAGGTTGTTCTTAGTTTTCCCTATCATATGATTGAGAAATGTTCATGAGATTGCCATGTGATGTTGCATGTTGTGATGAACTTGTTGATGTATGCATGTGAATTTAGAAGCATGATACTCTTGGAAATAAGTGTTACTTAAACTTGATTAAATTATTACATAAATCCTTTCATTACAAGTGACATAAGTAAGGGACCATTCCGAACCCAACGGTTTGAGGTCTTCCCTTGCGAAGGGTGAGTGCGGCCTTAAATCTCATTTTCCCGGTTCACACCGGGTGGCGACTCCATTATTCTCCAGTTTAGTCCCCCGTGGCTACTCCGTACTCCCAACCGGGCCGCGAGCCCGGGACAGCATGCGTCGCCCCAGATCCTGTGTCCCCACACCCTTTTACCCCTACCGTGCTGCTTAACTGTCATAGGGCCTTTTTACATTGCCAACATCTGTCCCCTAGTTCTTGGTTCCGACGAGTATGCAAGTTGGTGCCGGGAACTATAAAAAGAGTAGTCTTACTGGCGTGTTATGTAGTGCTCGGCTTTGAATGTAGTGCTCGGCTTTGATTCCTATCTCCTGTCAAAACAAAACCTTTTTTTGGGCACTTCTTTCTCGAGACGCGCAGTCGTCAAATCTGCTTTAAATGCCCATCAAATCACTTTTTAGGGTTTTACCCCCAACCAGACACTTGTCGAGCATCTGCCTGTTTCCCTCCAAAAGCGAACAAGGTTAGCCGTTCGCTGCTATTACCAAAACGCTTTCGATCCCAACCGTTCATTCATTTTTTTGGAAATGCTCCTGAAGTCGACACCCGGCGCATATCCGAGACTCTATTATGATCCGACGGACAGAATTATTCCGACGTTGTAATGAGAATGTGAATCGATATCCTTGCATCTGTTTGGCAAAACTTCATCAACTTCAAAAACTCTTCTTCCCTTCGGCTACGAAACGTCTGATTCAGTTTTACCCAAAGCTTCTCAACGTATTCTCCATTTTCTGGGCAGAGATCAAGTAAGTTTCCCGAATGACCTTCTTCCTCTCCTTTTTTTCTCTGCTTGCTGTGTTTTTTGTTGTAGATTTCATGGTTTTTTGTCGGATGTTGGTAGGGTGCTTAGAACTTTATAGATTTAGTTTTCCTGGAAACTTAGGATAGCTTGCGAACCCTTGGTCGTTTTCAAAAATATGGTTGTAGACTGACCTTCCCCTTTTATTTTTCGGATGCCAAGGATGTCTGACGACATGTCTCTTTCTGCAAACCCTGTAAAACCCTTGACTCCCCTCGCTGAAGAGCTCTCCTCGGGCTCGGGAGCACCTAGTGTAGAAGACCTCGACACTACCCCCACCCCTTCTGAAATCGAACAGGACACGTACCATCAGAGGGTTCCTCGGAAGGATATGGAGCCCGGTGGCTTTGAAAGCTCTGCTCTGGACATGGATCGGCCTTCCAAGATAACCGAGGATGACCTAGCACTGCTTCAGAAATGGTACGACATCCCGATAGATATTGCTCTTGAGGTTCCTCTCCTATGCGACCGTGCCAGTCAGCCCGACGAAGGTTTCGTGGCCCTTCTTCCAGCTTTCTTCGAGTGTGGGCTCCGGCTGCCAATTCAACCCTACTTCGCCTGGATGCTGGCCGAGATGGAGATTGCCCCCTGTCAACTGAGTCTAAACAGCTGGAGGATCTTGGCCGGGTTGTATGTAGCTTGGCATCGGGCGGGGCTCGGCAAACCTTCTTTTGAAGAAGTGAAGAGGTCATACCGGTTGAAGGCCAACCTAAAGACTCACCATGGTTGGTACTACCTTTCTGCCTATGCCGACTCGTCAAACGTTGTCCGCAAACTCCCCGACTCCAACAAGAATTTCAAAGATCTTTGGTTCTGGGCCACTGGAGATTGGGGACGGGCCTGAGATCGTATGAAGAGGAGATCTTGGTCCCGGACATCTTCAGAGCGGGAGGTCATGAGTTTAACCTTTAGTTTTCCTGCCCTTAGTTTTTATGTTTGGATTCTCACCCATTTTTTGTATTCCTCCTATCTTGTTGGAGGGATGCTCCCAGGTCTCCCGCCAAGTTCGGAAGTGGGTAGGCTGGGCTCGGCGATATGCCGCCCATTGGAGGGAGTTGGTAAATGATACGGCATTTGCTGAATCGGGACTTGTTCGGGCCGTTCCTCCCAAGGTCCCGGGTCGGATAGGTAGAGTCTTATTGATCTTCTAGCTAACTCCCACGTTTATTTAGCATGTTGATGTTGTCTCTTCTCTCTTTTTCTTCTCTTCTTTTTTTTTTTGTATGCTCAGGTCATGTACCCTTATTTTGCCTTTGCTTTTGCAGGTATGTCGAAGAGACCAAAATACCTTGATCGGTTGACTGGTGATGTGAAGAAAACCGGCCATGGTGGAGCCGGGACTTCTCGGAGACGGCCTGAAATTTCCGAGACCAGGAAAGTGATCGAGGAGGTAGAGCAGCTGACTTCTCAGGGCTTTTCTTCGCCTTCTGGGGCGCCACTGGTTGATGCTACCCGCCCTGATGATCCTCCAAGGTCTTCTAGAAGAAGGAAGCATCTGTTTGGTGTCGTGGACCCAATACTAAATCGGGAGTTGGAGGAGGAGCGGGCTCAGAGCAAGGGGACTCCTGTTCGGCAGGAGAGGAGGGCGTCGGGGGGTATTTCTAAGAAACAAAAGGGCTCTGTGATCCTTGGCGTTGACGACCTCAGGAAGGATATTAGGGAAGCTACTTCCCACCTGGTGCCGGCTTTTAATGAGCTGGCCGAGGCCGTACCTCCAGAGAAGATTCCGAGGTACGAGGACCTTTCCCCCGAGGAGGTGGTTACGGAGCTATGTTCTCAGATGGCTAAGGTTGTGTTATTTTCCCTCATTCCTGCTGTGTCTTCCTAAATTAGTTTACTTTCTGATTCTTCTGTTTCTTCTTGGCAGGCAAACTACCTTACGGCCAAGAATAAGGACCTATTTTTGAGTCTTTTGGCTGAGGGCGGTCAAGCCCAGAGGCTCCAAAATCGGCTTTCTGAAGTGGAGACCAAGCTGGATAATACGGAGGAGACGATAAAGAATCAGGAGCTGGCTGCAGTTGATGCCCTTAGGATAAATAAGGCTCTTAAATCCACTGCTAGTCTGGAGCGACAAAATGCTGAAGCCGCTAGAAAGGATTTGGAAAATGCCTTGTCCGAGATCAGGGTTTTAAAGGTGGAGGTATGTAGTGTTGAATCAAAGCTGCGGGCCAAAGATGAGGAGTTGGAACGGGCCCGTGCCGAGCTTGAGGGAAGGAAACTTGAGTTGGAGGACGAGAGGGACTCAATCCGTCTTGCAGGAGTTGGTGATTGCGCGGAAATTATTCTGATGGTACTGCCTGACCTGGATATGGGTCCCATTCATGCGGCTATCCGCTTCAGTAAGGGGGAGATATCCGAGGAGGAGTTTAAGAGGTGGCTACCCCCTTCTCCCGATGAAGTGATGGATCCCGACCCTGTTTCGATCGTTCCGGCTCATGAAGAGGTCTGGCCTGAGGTTCTTGTTCCTTCTTCTGAAGCCTTAACTGTTGGGGTTTCCCCAGTTGTCGATGCAGGAGATATTATCCCACCTTCCGAGGCCGAGCCGAGCCATCTGTTATCTGAGCCTGCTGAGGAAGAAACGCTGCCCCTGACCGGGCTGAATGACAATGGGTAACCCGAACGGGTCCCTATGTAAACTTACTTTTTCTTGTAATAACATTTCATACTTTATTTAAATTTGTTTTTGTGTTTCTGCTTTTTTCTCCTGTTTTTCATTATTTGCTCTGCACGACCCCTTCAAACGAACACTTTGAGACTCGTCCTGTAAGGGGATAACTGTACTGATATGGGACTATTCGGTGGATGAGAATCGATCCCGAGTTAGTCGAATAGTGGATGGACTCGGTGGGATGTAACCCGACCCCGAGCTGAGAGAGACAAAGTGGCCTCAGCGGAACGGAATCCAGCCCCGAGCCGATTAATCAAGTGGCCTCGGCAGAACGAATCCAGCCCCGAGCCGATTAATCAAGTAGCATCGGCGGAACGAATCCAGTCCCGAGCTGATTAATCGAGTGGCCTCGGCGGAACGAATCCAGCCTCGAGCTGATTAATCAGGTGGGACTTATTCAGAAGGGAAGTGAATCAACCTTTTGAAGCCCTACCGAGTCTGGCACTGGCGTCCCCCTACCAGACCAGTGGAAAACGAAAACAAAACTTTGAAAAAAATAAAATTAAAGGGCGGGGGCGACTTAGCGCTTGTCCCAAAATAAAATGATTCGTAAGTATAAACAACAACACGGATGCCTCAAAGCAGCGTCATGCCCGAGGTCTCCAGAACTCAATTCTGAATCTTTCAATTCAGTGTCCCGGCGAACCAGGATTTGGATCAGAGAGCGTTTAAAATGGTAAGGGCACATCCTCTATACGTCAGGTCACTGCAGAGCCTGTGTATTTGTGCGAGGGCTCCCCATTACCACACTGGAGCAGGCACACGCCACAGGGGCACAACGCATCCCCGTGCTGCGCCTCTCTTGGATCCAAATGATGAATGGATCAAAGAGTGTCCGGGATACTAATGGCACATTCCTCTTTAGGTCCGGCATCACTGGAGCTAGCAATCGTCACGGGGGCATCATCTCTCCCCGTGCTATGCTTTCTCACGGATCCATTACATCGGGTAAGTGAGGATCAGAGGGTGTTTCGAAACATTAAGGGCATATTCCTCTTTATGTTCGGTAACACTGCAGCAAGCAATCGCCACAGGGGTATCATCCATCCCCGTGCTATGCTTCTCACGGATCATATGCATCGAGTATGTCCCTGAATATTCTGGGGACCCCGAGCTAAAGAGACATTTGGTTCTGGGGGAATGTTCTGTCCCCAGGCCAATAAGCACGACTTGGTGGGACGTAACCCGACCCCTGAGTCAAATAGTATAGCAGCCTCGGCGGAACGAACTCCAACCCCGAGCTGATGAAGAGGCCTCTCGGAACGAACTCCAGCCCCGAACCGATTGTTGAAGGGGCCTCGGCGGAACGAACTCTAGCCCCGAGCCGATTGTTGAAGGGGCCTCGGCGGAACGAACTCCAGCCCCGAGCCGATTGTTTGAAGGGGCCTCGGCAGAACGCACTCCAGCCCCGAGCCGATTGTTTGAAGGGGCCTCGGCGCCAACTGTCCTCTGTAATGGGCGTTGAGTATGTCCCCCGTTTTGTTTTATATGGCTTTCAACTTTGTTTTAAGAAAGCCGATGAAAAAAAATTTCTTTTGAAAAGAGAAGGTTTTATTCATATTTGGGGACATACGGCCCTCCTTACAGTTCTTCTGCGGGATATTTCGGGAAAACGCTTTACGTTGGGGTTCCCACCTCTTGTTGGGTTACTGCGAAAAAGAAAAAGTAGTCTACTGAAAGTATCTTCTCAACATCTCGGCATTCCAAGGTTTCTTTATTCACGTGTCGTCCAGCTGTTCTAAAATATGGACCCTCGGCTTTACTATTTCCGCAATTTTATATGGTCCCTCCCATTTGGCGCCTAGCGAGCCTTCTTCTGATCTTCGAGTATTTAGTGTGACTCTTCTTAATACCAAGTCGCCTGGGAGGAAGGTGCAGGTTCGCACTTTTTTGTTATAAAAGCGGGTCATTCTCTGTTGGTAGATTGCTGTCTTCATTGCTGACCTTTCTCTGTTTTCTTCGATCAGGTCGAGGTGGCTTCTGATAAGCTCTTCATTCTGCTCTTTCTCATAATGCTGGACCCTGTGGGTAGCCACTCCGATTTCGGCTGGTATAACGGCTTCGCATCCGTAGGCTAAGGAAAACGGAGTCTCTCTTGTGGAATTTTTGTAGGTTGTCTGATGTGCCCATAGCACTTCTGGTAGCTCATCGACCCATAAGCCTTTGCTGGATCCGAGCCGAGCTTTGAGATTTGCTTTGATGATTTTGTTCGTGGCTTCGACCTGCCCGTTTGACTTGGGATGGGCTGGTGAGGCGAATCTCAAGGCGATCTGGAGGTCTTCACAGAGTTTCCTGAAGCCTTTGATGTCGAACTGCTTTCCATTATCGGTAATGATGGCTTGAGGGATGTCGAACCGGCAGATGATATTTTTCTTTAGAAATCCCATGGCCCTTTTCTCTGTGATGGTGGATAGGGGTTCGGCTTCCACCCATTTGGTGAAATAGTCTATGGCCACGATGGCGTATTTTGCCTGTCCTCGACCCCGCGGCATTGGTCCGATGATGTCTAGCCCCTTGGGCGAACGGCCATGGACTGAGCAGGGTAGCTAACTGTTCTGCTGGCTGGTGGTGATATTGGCATTCTTCTGGCACCTTTCGCATTTTCGGGCCACTTTCATGTCGTACTGATGCACATCGTCCAATAGAATCCATGTTTTAAAGATTTGACAGCAATTGACTGCCCCCCGCGCGTGACTTCCACAGATGTCTGCATGTATTTCTCTGAGTAGTACGTAATCCGCTTCTTCTTCCGCTAAACATCTTAAGAGAGGTACTGTGTAGCCTCTTCGGTAAAGCATCACGTCGATTAGGGAAAATTTGGTGCTTTTGTACTTTAATTTTCTGGCCTCTTTTTTGTCCTCGGGCGTTACTCCTGCTTCCAGGTATCTCCTAATTGGCCACATCCACGAGGTTTCACCTTCTTTGCTTAGTATTTCTACTTCGAGCTCCCCTATGCTCTTCTCCCGGAGGCAGATGATAGGGATTACTCTGGGGTTTTCTTCTTTTGTTGAGGATGCGAGCCGTACCAAGGAGTCTGCCTCATAGTTTTTTTCTCGATTAATTTGCGCGAAGCGTACGTTCCCCATCTTTTCCGCCAACTTTCTTACCTCGGTTAAGTAGGCCATCATGTTTGGCTCTCGAGCTTGAAACTCCCCCTTTAGCTGTTGTAATGCCAACTGCGAGTCACTTTTTACCACTACTTCACGGACTCCCATCACCGTGCATAGTCTTAATCCGGCCAGGATTGCCTCGTACTCTGCTTCATTGTTCTTAGCCTCGAAGCGAATCTTATGGCGAGTAATACTTCTTCTCCTTTATCATTTTTAGCACGATTCCTGCTCATTGCCCTGCGAGCTGGCGGACCCGTCTACAGACATCTCCATTTGTCTTCCTTTACAGTCATGACCTGGGGTTTGGTGAATTCGGTGACAAGTCTGCTAGGGCTTGCCCTTTTATCACTGCTCTCGGGAGGTAAGAGATGTCGTATTCACTCAGTTCTACTGACCATTTTATTAACCGGCTGGAGACATCTGGCTTCTGCAGGATCTGTCTTAGAGGGTAGCCAGTGTAGACACCGATAGGATGGGCCTGGAAATAAGGTCGCAGTTTCCGGGCTGCAGTGACTAGTGATAAGGCAATCAGTTCATGTACTGGATACCGGTCTCGGTGTCTATCAGAGCTTTGCTGGTGTAATACACTGCTTTTGGACCTTGTCGGCCTCTTGTACTAGTACAGAACTTACTGCGTGTTTTGAGACAGCCAAGTATAAGTACAAGGTTTCTCCTGGGAGC
The DNA here is from genome assembly GCA_019454045.1 of Zanthoxylum bungeanum. Taxonomy (NCBI): domain Eukaryota; kingdom Viridiplantae; phylum Streptophyta; class Magnoliopsida; order Sapindales; family Rutaceae; genus Zanthoxylum; species Zanthoxylum bungeanum. The sequence continues at coordinate 237,556 of SKCR01028877.1, forward strand.
GGTTTTGCTAGGAGTGGGGGCTGTGTTAAATATTGTTTTATAACTGCAGGAAGGCCTCCTCGCATTCCGGCGTCCAGTCGATTTCCTTTTTTGCTTTTTTGATGACGTTGAAGAAAGGGTGGCATTTGTCAGTTGCTCGGGAAATGAATCGGTTGAGTGCGGCCATCCTACCGGTCAGGCTTTGTACTTCTTTTACTGTCCTGGGGGATTTTAAGTCTAATACAGCTTGGATCTTCTGTGGATTTGCTTCTATGCCTCGGGAGCTTACCATGTAGCCTAAAAAATTTACCGAGGCCACCCCGAAAGCACATTTTTCTGGGTTGAGCTTTAAATTGTGTTTCCTCAGTAGCTCAAAAGTTTTCTTCAGGTCGGTAACATGACATCTCAGTTCTTCAGACATTATTATCATGTCGTCGACGTATACCAGCATTGATGTGCCGATGAGTGGCTTAAAAATTCTGTTTACTAGCCTCTGAAAAGTTGCCCCTGCATTCTTTAGTCCGAAGGGCATTACTTTATAACAATAAAGCCCTTGATCGGTGATAAAAGTTGTTTTGTCCTCGTCTACCGGATGCATCTTGACCTGGTTGTATCCTGAGAATGCGTCCATGAAACTTAGCAATCCTTGGCAGGCTGTTGCATCTACCAGCCGATCTATGTTTGGTAGAGGGAAGCTGTCCTTTGGGCATGCTTTATTGAGGTCGGTAAAATCAACACACATCCTTCATTTTCCATTGGGTTTTTCACAAGCACTACGTTTGATACCCACTCCGGGTATTTTACTTCTCTAATGAAACCGGCTTTTTATAATTTTTCCACCTCGGTGGCCACTGCTTTGCTCCTTCTTGATTGAAGTTCCTTCTTTTTTTATTTAACCCGTTTGCGCGCAGGGTTTACTGCTAGGCGGTGGTTGATGAATTTTGGCTCAATCCCGGGCATGTCGTTATGTCCCCATGCGAAAATGTTTGGATACTCTATTAAACATTCTAGTAGGCTCTGTCTCAGGGTCTTGTCCAAGCCTCCCCCTATCTTTATATTTTTTCCCGGTCCGAAAAGTTCTATCCCTTCTAATTCCTCAGCCGCCGCTAGCCGGGATTTCTGTTTGGCCGAGGACTAGGATCTCCACTGGCTTTTCCTCCTCCGTCTTCATTCCTCTGTCGTTTTTTGGTACCCTCCTCAATGTAGAGGGTTCTCGTGAGAGAGTTGCAAAGCAGCTGCGGGCTGCCTTCTGACTTCTCGCATGCGATCCCGATCTCTTCCCGTGGGGAATTTCAGTTTCAAGTGATAGCAAGACATTGCGGCCTTTGTCTTCATCATGAAAGGCCAACCAACGATGACTTGGTAGCTGTTCATGCAGTCCACTACGGTGAAATTTATCATGATCGTCCGAGTTTGGGGATGAGTCCCGATTGTTACTGCTAACTGTATCATCCCTAACGGACGACCGTTGAGCCCCGAAGCCATATAGGGGGTGCTATTGTTGGTCAGAGCCGCATACTCTACTTCAAGGTTGTCCAGGGTCTCTTTGGAGATTATGTCTACCACACTCCCGGGGTCCACCAGGATTCTGTTCACCTCGGAGCCGCCGATTACTGCCTTGATAATTAACGCATCGTCGTGGGGGAAGCTTACCCCTTGGGCGTCCTCGTCGGTAAACATTATTGGTACCGACCGCCCACTTTGTAATCTCGGGGCCTGTTTTGTTTCTAGCACGTCTGTCCCCCGAGCTCTGCTATAGTTTTTCCTCGACCGATTAGAATCTCCGGCCAGGGTTTTCCCTCCTGTGATGATATTTATATGTCGGTCATGCGCCCTCTGCCTAGCCGTCATGACTTCATGGTCAATAAATTTGTTTAAATATCCATTCCTCACCAGGTCTTCCATCTGTTCCCGCAAATCTTTGTACCTATCTATCGCGTGTCCTTTCAGATTATGATGTACGCAATAGGCTTTTTGATTTCTCTTATCAGGGGGGAATCTCCTGAGGTCAGGTTCTATTAAGAGGTCTTTTCCTTGGATTTCCATGACGATTTGCCCCAGTGGCTTTTTCAGGGGAATGTACGCATCTTCCCTGAAGACATGGTTTACTTGGGTCGGGGCTCCTCTTTCCTGGTTGTTCCGAGGTATCGGCTTGAATTCCTTGTGCTTCGGGGGTGGTTTTTTGGGCTCCACGTCTGCTCGTCGGGGGGCCTCCGCCCTCATCGTCCTCTCTCTGATAGTCGTCCCCCTCCGGATATTTTCTCCTCGTTTTCTAACGAAACGAACTTCCGAGCCACCTCCGGGCGGTTGCATAGTCTGGGGTGCTTGGATTCTTAGGTGGGTCCATAGTCTTCCTACTTTTAAAGCTCCCTTCAGGCTTTCCAAGGCCTCGGAGACTCATACCCCCCGACTTCGAGTACCATGTTGTGATACCTCTCAATAAAGGTTTTTAGGGGCTCGTCGTCTCCCTACTTCATAGTCTTAACTCTCCGATTGTCTTTTTAGGGGCGCAGGCCCCTTTGAAGTGCCGTACGAACGACTTTCTGAGTTGTGCAAAGCTACCGATGCTCCCTGGGGATAGACTCTATACCATAGAATGGAGGATCCACCCAAGGTTAGGGGGAATATCTTGCACACGGCGTCCCCTTTCACTTATTGGACCTCCATCAATAGTACTAAGCTCTCAATATGGGTTTTGATCAGTATGGCCTTTGTAGGGCGTCATGGTCAGCATGTTGAACCTTTTGGGAAGTTTGCTGATTTTATTTCTTCTGAGGGGGGATTCCTCTTTGTCATCCGGGCGTCTCCTGTACCTGTTTTGAGGCTTGCCTCCCACTTGGCCATCTCTTTCTTTAACCAAGATTTTATTTTACCTCGCTATTTGGGTCGCCATGTCGCCTTCTGCGCTCTTCTTCATGTCTGTTGCCACGGGTGCGGTGTTCCTCACGCCTTGGATCTCCCGAACAGTCTCGTCGTACTCTGTGCCTCCTCTTCTTGTTAGACAGCAGACTATCGAAGAGGAATCTGGTCGAACGTCTCTCTTCTTCTTCTTCACATATTTTCATCTGCTTGTGAATCTTCTTCCACAACTATGGATTTTATCTCGTAAGGCCCCCTCCTCCTAGGTCCATCGTCCTCACTTGTATCCACAACCCTCTTTCCATCTGCTATCTCTCATCTTCTTTGATTAGCTCTGGTTTCAGGATTCTCGCGGTTCCCCCCCCCTTCCATTTCTCTCCAGTCGGTCCATCATGTTTTTTAGGAAGGCCTGACTATCCTTCATGTCCTTTCTTATGCTTTCTTCTATCTTCTTCATCCAATCTGTGGCCGGATTCCCCGATGATTGGTGATTTTCGCCTTCTGCCATTCGTCTTACTACGCGAACCACTTTTTGTTGAGTTCCCCACAGACGGCGCCAACTGTTGACGGCTGATTTTGGTCTCAGGGCAATATGGGAATATTACTCCCGAGACAATCCTCTTTCAATAGTGAATTTGTTTGGTTATGGGGGACCAAAAGCAAACTTAGCAAAAGACAAATAATACGCCAATCGACAAAGAGATTTAACGTGGTTCGGCGGATCTTGGTCCGACCTACGTCCACGGGCCCAAAAATGATGATACTTTTATTACTCAAACGCGCTTCTCGGCTCTGCTTCTGGTTTTTTTTTACAAGTCTGATGGTGAATTTTGATGCCCCTTTTACACATACTCTACCCTCCAATTTATAATAACAGAGAAATCAGATTCCTTCTAGCATAAGGATTCCCAGTTTAAACAATCTCTTTTTCCTATGAGGATTCCTAATTCGGATCTAACTTCACTTTATTTATCATATCAGGACACTGACTTATCAGTTTCCGTGTGAAAGTAGGATAATTTTATCCATTTTCCCCGTAGAAATAGGATGTCTTATCTTCTGGGCATGCTTCGCCATCTGGTCGGTCTAGACATGGTCGGCCATCATGGGCTTCTGAGTTGAGAATGCTGGCACCCGGTCTCAAGTGGTCGGTCGCCTATCGTCAAGTGCTCGGTCTCTTACTTATGTGGTCGGGTCAGCATTTAATGATTTTGACCAAGATGGGAATTACCCCTTTTACCCCTGCAGTGCTGCTTAACTGTCATAGGGCCTTTTTACGGACGATAAGACATCCTTTTTACGGACGAAGCATGCCCAGAAGATAAGACATCCTATTTCTACGGGGAAAATGGATAAAATTTTCCTACTTTCACACGGAAACTGATAAGTCAGTGTCCTGATAGGATAAATAAAGTGAAGTTAGATCCGGATTAGGAATCCTCATAGGAAAAAGAGATTGTTTCAACTGGGAATCCTTATGCTAGAAGGAATCTGATTTCTCTGTTATTATAAATAGGAGGGTAGAGTATATGTAAAGGGGCATCAAAATCATCACCATCAGACTTGTAAAAAAAAACCAGAAGCAAAGCCGAGAAGCGTGTTTGAGTAAAAAAGTATCATCTTTTTTGTGCCCGTAGACGTAGGTCGGACCAAGATCCGCCGAACCACGTTAAATCTCCTTGTCGATTGGCGTATTTTTTGTCTTTTGCTAAGTTTGCTTTTGGTCCCCCATAACCAAACAAATTCACTATTGAGGGAGGATTGTCTCGGGAGTAATATTCTCATATTGGCCTGAGACCAAAATCAGCCGTCAAAATTATGCATTTAGTTAAATTGGTCAAACATTAACTCCAATCATTTAGGGATAATGGATGAGACTGTGTGCTTGATGATACATCCACATATTGTGTCAAACATGGAATTGAAGTGTTTATGAATCGAGGGCGAAGGAGACATAATGCAGAAAATACAAACTTGCATCACTACAAGGTTGATGTATTTTTTATTACTGTTGATAGTTTATTTTATGAATTGGATTCTCATTTCACGGAATCAACTATTGACTAGCTTATATGCTTGGCATGCTTAAGTCCTAAGAACTTATTTTTCCAGTTTGATAAAAGAAAGTTATTACGCTTAGCTGAATTTTATCCAATGGATTTCTATGCCTTTGATATTTCTAGATTTGATCAACAACTTAAAAATTATATTTTTGATATGTACGATAAAGATAGTAGAGAATTTTCACAATTGAATGGAATAAGTGAACTTGCAATAACAATGGTGGAGACTGAAAGATAAAGTATATCCATTAGTTTACCAGATTTTGACTTTAGCACTGATTCTTCCAGTTGTTACAGCAACAGTTGAGAGGACATTATTTGCTATGGGTATTATTAAAATCGATTACGCAATCGGATGGGTGATGAATGATTAATGACACTTTAGTTTGCTATATTGAAGATGAGATTTTTGATCAAATGAATAACGAAAGTATTATGAAAGGTTTTCAAAATATGAAAACCCGTAGAGGACAATTGTAATACTTTATTTTTTTAGTTATTATCAATATATAAAGTTTATATTGTATGTTTTGATAATATTTAGATAAATATGTATGAATTTATTATATATTATTTCATAAAATAAAAAATTTACCTATTATATCTGGTGCATGTCAAAGAAGAGTAAATGCCTATTTCTCCAAACCTTTGGCTTAAATGAGATATTTATTGCAAATGACGATTAATTTTAGTCGACATGTTCCAAAAATTTTCGATTTTTATATTGGTTTAGTGGATTAAATTTAGTTAAATAATATTCCATTGCAGACATTAGGACAAAATTATTCAGACATTTCTGGCAATAATTAATTAAAGGGATTTTTATTTTATTTCTTAAAAAAATCTAATTAGAATATAAAATTCTTATTTAACTCAAGTTAAATTTAAAAATTTATATTTAGTACTACGAGTATAAAAATAACAAAATGGACAAGAAATTAACAAAAAAAAAATTAAAAAATATTAAAACACACACCTCAGGTGCATGTGGGTGGGGTGTGTATTTGGAAAATAAAAGTTTTTCACCATAATTTAAAACGTAAATATCTCTCAAAATATAAAGTGTTTCATAAAAAATTACATATTATCGATTTATGTAATATCCCGAATATTTTTCGGAACGATTCAGGAAGATTTTCGAATTGAAGTTTGAAATTCGAAATGGGATGCTATTCGAAAATAAGAGTTTATGTGTTGGAAAATAGATCGAAACATTTTAAAGTGAAGCTTCGTTGTGTTGGTAAACACGTGATTTCGAAAACGGGTTACGCAATTTCTGATTTTATTGTTATAAGAGTAAAAATTTCTTGGTCGGCTATAACAATGGCAAACAAACTTTGATTGAGCTGATTCTTGAACCATCAGACTCGTTTGTCCGAGACGAACAACTTTCATGTTGAATACTTTTTGAAATTTAAATTAGAAAGGCTTCTAAAACGTGAATTTCTGAGAAAGCCCCATGAGAGATATCTAATTGTAATTTCACGGGGTCAAAACGTAATTTTCAAAATTTTTCTATATATACTCAATCTTTTCCTAATTCACGAAGTTAGCAAAAGGAAATCAAATACCACACACGACCTCTCACCCCCCCCCCCCAAAAAAACATGTCCTCTGCATCGCTGGTCAGGCCGGTGGCACGACCAGTCAGGGGGTGCGCCAGCCACCCCTCCACCTTGTGGTGGCCAGCGGCAGCCTTGGATCGCCGGCGATTGGCCGCATGAGAGAGAGAAACACGCAGGCTTGGGTATCTCGATCTCGGATCATCGTTTCATTTCACGGCCTGAGCCACCCGCCAAATTGAAGCTCTCGGAGAGTACTACAAGTTGGCGGTGACGATGAAGGAAGATTCAGATGAATAGTGACCCATATTGAATAGTATATCCGATCGGAATTCTGTCGATTCCAGTGCGTTTGTGGGATCATTTGGAGTCCGTATATGCCCTTGAAATCTCGATAAGACCTCCCAGTAAAAATCCGCTAATTTCAAGTTTTCCGCATAATGTTTGGATGTATTCAGTAGCTTCGTAGAGTAGAGTATTGATATAAATTGAATTGTTTGAGTATTAGTATATTGAATATGTGCATTTAGTAGAATCCGAGTGAAAACAGAACGAGTTTGATCGATCCGATAGAATATGCAAGTTTCTGTTAAAAGTTGGTTTTTGCATATAATGACGTGTTTTGATTTTAACGATAGTTATGAGTTATAAATGATATTACGAGAATGTTTGGATAAATCCGAGTATGCATGGCAATGGGCCGGGCCGGGCCCGGGCTTTTAAAAGCCCGGCCCGAGCCCGGCTAAAAAAAAATTGGCCCGGCCCGAATTGTAAACAAAAAAAAAACCGGCCCAAATTGTAAACCCGGCGCCGAAGCAGTAAGCAAGCACTGAAGCTGTGTCTGTGTGAAAGAAATAACTGAAATTAAAATTAGGGCAAGTGGGGGCAGGCGCTGCAAATCACAAATTTACAAATTACATTTAGTCATTTACAATGGTCAATGCACAACAAAATGGAGGCCACTCACTAATGGCCTATGGGCCTCGTGAGTGTGTTAGTAACAGACTCAGTGTGATCAGTGTGTGTGTGGTGTGTGTAAGTAACAGACTAAGACACTAAGTCAATAGGCAAGAGCAGTCAGCAGTAGTGAGCCAGTGTGTGTGGTGTGTGAGTTTTTAATATTTTTCATTTTTTTATTAATTCAAGCTCGGGCCGGGCCCGGGCTTAAATAGCCGAGCCCAGCCCGGACCCAAGCCCGAGTCGGGCTTGGTTTCTAGGGCCCGGCCGGCAATTTTTGTGTCCCGGGCCGGGCCGGTTCGGGCTGGGCCGGGTTTGGGTTTTTCTGCCACCCTTAAATCCGAGTAGGTTCAGAGGGTTTGGAATCATTTCGTTGTGTTTGCAGAAACTTTTTCGGAAGATTTTTCAAAAACACGTAAACCGAGAATTTAAGTTAACTGACCACTTGGGTTAGTTTATATTGATGTTTTAAGATTACTGAAAACATTGAAAACGGACTTGATTTGGTTGTTCCGGAAAGATCCGGGATTTTATCGTAGTTTAGTCGAGAACTCCCTAAGTCGTGTTTCCGACGGCATTTCGTCATTTATTTGACAAATGTGACTATGACCTAGAGTGCTCGCGAAGCCAGGTAAGTAACCCATGCGATGAATACTTGAAAGTTGATTTATGTTTATATATATATATATATATATATATATATATATATAAAAATAAATGATTGAAGTGTTTAGGTTAAGACGAAAATAGATAAAAGATGATATTGAGAAAGAAGTGTAAGACTATATATGGTTAAGTAATCGACCACCATATGTATGGATTTCTGGTTATTGTTATGCTATAAAGTGAAGTAATTGACGAGCTCAATATCTATATGCATGTGTTTATGTATGTAAGTGTATGAATGTGTAATGACACGTATATGTATACATAAATGAAAAAGTATATGTATAAGTATTGATACACGTATTTGTATTGGTATGTGAAGATATGCTATGAATAATTTGTGTATGGTAGATCGGCAAATGAAATAAGTCATGATTTCTAAATTTATATTTGTACGTGTAGATGTGTGTTATTGGAATACGTTTATTAATAACTAATGCATGTGATCTAGTGGTATAGATGTTGGATTGGTATAGGCTAAGTCTTTTCCGAGGGATGGAAGTTCGTGACTGATTGGATACGTATATGAACAATGAATGTTGACTAATAAGTAAAGAATATGATTGATCGATAAATGATGAGATGTGAGGACTGTGAGAGATATGAGATTTGATTTCGTAATAAGGTGCATATTCTTATGTTTGAAATTTATGTATGCATGTGAGTATTTGAATGATGTTTGGATTGTTTGTCGTGAATGTACTTGTGTATGAAAAATCATGTGATGAGTTTATGTTATATGATGTGAGCACCTGTGTGTATCTTTGATTAGATGATTTGCGGTGTAGTAGTCGAGCTGGTTAGGAATCTGTTCGGATGGAATTCATCTCATACCTATTCTAAAATAAGTAATGAGTCTTGTACGAGCATTGTGTGTGTAAGTCAGCCGTATGTATGTGTTGTTGAATGATGTGATCTTTGATGTATCGGTTGTTGTGTGTGCTTCGTGGTTGGTTGCTTGATGTTCGTAAATGTTTCTGAGTGTATGTGTATCATAGAACTCGTGTTATGTATGGATCGTGTATGCTTATCTGAAATGAATGGATGATTTGAAACTGATGATAATATCAGAGGTTATAAAGCGTGTTTACCAAGTTGTAATGGTATGTACGTTTATATATAAGAATTACAATATTGTATTTGTATATATATAAAAGAAGTATGTTTTGAATTGAAAGAATTGTGGTTCTGATGAGTGGTAAATATATCACTATTTCCCACTCATCACACCTCAAACCTAAATGAGACATTGTCCCCAATGTCTTAAAAAGTAGAAGAAGAGTTTAGAAACAGTACCTGGTTAGCTGATATTCTACATCTAAATAAGAATTAAAGGTTAAGATCCAGATTTATCCGACGTTTTTTTACCACGATCATTATCGGACCAATTTATCTTGGAAATGATAGGGTAAATTTGTGGTTCAAAGGCTAAGATTTGGTCAATTAAATCTTGGGAAATTCTGGCAGTGAATAGGAGTTCTTTTAAAGGTTTTGACACGAATCCATTTCTCCGGGCATCATCAAGAAATACACAAAGAAAATCATAAAATCCATCAGCGTTAAATAGTTCAATCGGTTTCTGGTGTATGTTCAAGTTCGCCATTGATAGTACTGTAAAAAATTCCTCCATCGTACCCAAGCCACCTGGTTAAAGCAATAAATGCATCAGCACGGTTAATCATTTCAACCAGTCGTTCAGACATACCTGGCACGATCAGTTCTTCTCCGTTTGATGGTCCTATAAGATTCGCCTCTGCCAAGGATTTTGGGATGATTCCCAAACCTTGACTGCCTCCCTCCTGTACAGCCCTTGAAACAATCCTCATTAGTCCAAGATTTCCACCGCCATATACTAAGAGCATATTCCTTTCAGCTATGACTCTACCTAATTCTTGTGCTGCTCCAACGTATTCTGGCTTAGAACCAACACTAGTACCTCAAAACACACAGTTGTTTACAACTCGTCTTCTTGAAGTAACTTCCATTTTTATATGTTTCTTTCTCAAATCTGGATGCCTTCAAGAGTGCAATGTTGAGTTGAATTTATAGAACCTGAAAAAGGGTGAGTAACAATAGCACTAATATCTTCCAAAGGACGATTATTAGCAAAACATTAAATCGTGAAAGGTAAAAAAGGTCCGGATCATGTCGGAGAAAATAAAAGAAAACAACAAAATAAATCAAAATTATTAGGAAAAGACAAATAGATAATAATATTTACAAGAAATTAACGGCTTGAATGACGTCTATGTGTCAGGGACAAGCTTCCCATCCAATTTTCTTATAAATTGGCAAACATGGTCTTTTTGAGTCAGATTCCTGAGACTGTACTGTTATCTTTCTTTTCGGAATTGTGTATATAACATGTGAATTGCATGATGTACATATCCACTGGAATACGTCTCAAGAGTCTTAGATATGTCATCCAAAGACTCCTTACTCAAGTCATCCCTAATGAATTTAATTTTATCTTCACGGTTATCAGACATCATTCCTAAAGAACGACAGCGAGTATTACAGGTCATGCGAGCACATTTGTAACAAACATCCATTCTTTTAGCTCTTCACTTTTTAGCATAGGTGTTTCTTCCTAAACCAGGCAGATGTGAAACAAAAGAGTCAGAAGACTCACCTGCCAATCAGGACACGTGCTTCAATAATCCAACGAATGTCGTTAGGAATACATTTTATCATTAGCAGTCTCATCCGTTCCAATCGAGCTTTGTAGACTTTCATCAGAGAGTTTTGAGGGAGAGAAGGAAATTGCTTGTGAAGATTTGTGAGAACGTCTTCCATCGTGAAATGACTTTACCTACACAAATGAAACACACAAAAATAAAACACACCAAATCTAAATATATACACAAATTGCACTGGTTGCCTCCCTGCTAGCGCTAAGTTTAACGTCGTCAGCTGGACATGACTGCCCAAACGTTAGGCTATATCTAAAAGTGTGACTCTTTATTTTTGTCGCTCAAATGATTCTCCCCAGCAGTGCTTGACACGCTTATTTTTAACCTTGAATGTTTTGTTGGAGTCGGGATCATGTATCTCAACAGCTCTATCTGGTAAAACTTGGGTGATTAAGAATGGTCCTGACCACCGTGATTTTGGCTTCCATGGGAAGAGTTTCAACCTTGATTTGTTTAACAGTACCATCTGCCCCCGTTCTAGTGGTATGCGTAATAACTTCTCATCATGTCTCTTCTTGGCCTTTTCTTTGTACATGGCATTCTCAAAAGGCTGTATGTGAAATTCCTTCAATTCTTTGAGCTGGTGGAATTGTTTCTCTTTTGTTGCTTGTAGTGCAAAAATAGGCTTCTTCAGTACGCAAGACGTTTTATCTTCAGGCTCCAACGGCAATTGACAAGCTTTAAGTTTGTCAGTAGAACTTTGCATTGTATTAGAGTTCTGGATGGTACTATGTATCACATCAAGTCTGAAACATTCCTCATTCTTTTCGTCATCCGGGAAATTCATGGCTTTAAAAACATTGAATGTTACTTCTTGGTCATGTACCCTCATGGTTAGTTCTCCTTTTTGTACATCAATAATGGTTCGTCCCGAAGCCAAGAATGGTCTCCCGAGGATGATCGGCACGTCTTCGTCTTCCTCCATGTCAATGATAATAAAATCTGCTAGGAAAATAAATTTGTCAACATTGACCAGCACATCCTCAACTACACCTCTCAAAAATACGAGCGTTCTATCAGCAAGTTACAGAGAGACTAAAGTGGGCATTGTTTCTCCAATCTGCAATTTCCTAAAAATAGAAAAAGGCATCAAGTTAAAACTTGCACCTAGATCGCACAAAGCCCTACCGAAGTTATGGTGAAACTGCCATGATCCTTCAACTTTGGGGGAAGCTTCCTCTGGATGATAGCGTTGCATTATTCTATCAATGCTACTGTCTCGTAATCTCCCAATCTTCACTTTCGTGAAAGAATGTCTTTCATGAATTTGACATAGCTAGGCATTTGTTCCAACGCTTCTGCAAATGGAATGTTGATGTGCAGCTTTTTGAAGACCTCCATGAATCGAGCAAACTGCTTGTCCAGTTTGTTTTTCTGGAGACGCTGTGGAAAAGGTGGAGGTGGAGTGATTCTTTCTTACTCTTTTTCATTTGCTTCTTTTTCCTCCATCTGTGGAACTGCGTCGCTGCTTTCTTTTGGAACTTCTTCAATGGATGCCTTGATTCCAACATCTTTGTTGATTTCAGTATCGCTTTTTAAAATGATGGCATGACATTGTTTCTTCCCCATGTTTCTTGGATTTGGTTCAGTATTGCTAGGAAGGTTACCTGACGGTCTGTAACTCTAAGCATTGGCCAGTTGTCCAATTTGATTTCCCAGTGCCTTTATAGAAGAAGTTAAGCTTTGATTCAATGCTGATTGGGCTTGAAACATAGCTTCATTTGATGCTGCTTGATTTTGAATTAATGCTGCTTGATTTTGAAACATAGCATTGTACTTTTTTAACTGGGCCAGCACTTCCGCTATTCCTGGTTCTTTTTCATGCTACTGGCTTTGCTGTTGGAATCCTGGTGGTGGATAGTTCTTTTGCCCTGAATTATTGCTCCATGCGAAATTGGGATGATTCATCCACCCTGAGTTGTAGGTGTTGGAATATGGATTGTTCCCCTGTCTGTTGAAATTATTGACATAGTTCACTGTTTCTTTATGTTGGGTTGTCTCTGGTGCTCCTCCATATGGTGAACTTGGGGGACCAATATTGTCTTGCGTGATGAGAGTTTCCATGAATTTACATATCTGATCCAGCTTGGCATTCACTGCTGTGTTGGCTCCAGCTTCATACATTCCAGTGATTCGTTGGATCATGCTTCATTCTGTTGGCCACAGTGAATTGTTATTGGCCATTTCTTCAATTAAATCTCAGGCATGATCTTCTCATTTTGCCATTAAAGCTCCTCCAGCAGTAGCGTCAATTGTGATTCTCATCAGTCCAGAAAGTCCATTATAGAAGGTTTGGATTTGTAGCCACTTTGCAATCTCATAGTGAGGACATTTTCTGAGTAAATATTTGTACATTTCCCAAGCTTCGCAAATGGATTCTGAATCATGTTGCATAAATGATGTAATGTCATTCCTCAACTTTGCAGTTCTGGCTGGTGGAAAGTATTTTGCAAGGAATTCGGTGGCTAAAGTGTTCCAAGTTGTGATGGAACCTGCTGGTAGTGAATGTAGCCAAGCCTTAGCTCTATCTTTCAAGGAATATGGAAAAACACGCAGTCTCATTGCTTCTTCAGCCGCTCGGTTGTAATTGAAAGTGCCGCAAACTTCCAGGAAGTTGCTGATGTGGGCATTAGGATCTTCAGTTGCATTCCCCCCAAACTGAACTAACTATTGTATCATCTGGATGCATGTTTTGATGTCACACGCATTTGCTGGTAAGGGATGAAGTACAATACAGGAAATGAAGCCGTCAACCACCGGAATAGTTCTGTCTCGAATGGGAATTGGTGGTGCAACTTCCAAAGGTTCAGGTTCCATGTTGATCAGTGCTTCTTGGCCTTCTCGCATTTCCCTTCTCAACTGTCTTATTGTTCTTTCAATTTCTGGGTCAAGCGGACGTATTTCAAAGCTTCTGGTTCGTCTCATGTAGTGTCTGAGAACCTGAAACACAAGAAAACAGAAATAATAAGTAAAAAGAAATTAGACACAAGTAAAGGTATCTAACCCCAAAACTAATAGTAAAAGATAAATAAGTCCCCGGCAACGGCGCCAAAAACTTGACCGGCGTAATCACACGCGTATAACGCAAGCGCACTTGTCGTTCAAGCAGTATAAAAATTATCGATCCCACGATGACTTAAAACCTAAGCTGTTAATTTTTTAAGCCAAATTTTTACAAGTATCTAATGGATTGATTGTTTGATTGGATGGTGACTTAAAATTAAAACAAGTAAATAAAATGACGTGAAAGTAGATTGAGGAAAATTCAATATTATTAAATTATCCAGGGTTGTGAATCCCTCCAATATCTTTTTAAAGATGAAGTAGTTATTTTACGTTTGTGTAATATATCGGTTTATTAACCTGGAAGATGAAATTATGCAAAAGCCTCTTCCGATGGTCAATTACAAATACCCAGTATAACTTTATTAATCATATTCCTATATCAACCAAGTTACCTGAATTCATTAAGATTAAGTTCCAAATATGGTTACCCCCGCCCGACAGGTATATTCCTATCATGTAAGGAAATCTATTAAAGGGTTATATATCCTCAAGGAAGATCGTGAGCTATTGAGTCTAAGGTCTTAAACCTAAAATTCCTTTTCCAAGTTCATTTTAAGTTTACCAAATCAATCTTATTAATGGCCAGTTAACAAGAAGCATTAAGCTTAAGACTCAATAAATAAACTTTTATATTACCCAAACTGTAAATTAACCCCTTATAAACCGGTGATATTTGAATTCATCACAACCCCAGATAATGGGCTTAGTTATGACACATATCTAAGGCTACGAAAATCTTAAATAAAATAAAAAAACATAAAGTAATGCTGGAAGTAAATGCGGAAAAGTAAATACTGAAAGTAAATGCTGAAAAGTAAATACTGAAAGTAAATGCTGGAAATTAAAAATGTAAAATACAATAAAAGAAAAAAATACTGGAGTAAAAAGATCCATTTTTATCACTACTATTTAGATATCTCCTTTATTATAATATATAAACTTTGCGTGATAATTACCAACCAGCTATATAGGCGGTATCTTGATTAAATCAAATTAATAATTAACTGACCAACCAGGCGGTATCCAGTTTAGTCAAGTTTAAAATGAATTCAAATAATTACCAACCGACCAATAAAGCGGTATCCTCGTTAAGTCAGGTTTTAAATAGTTTATATATTATATTAAGGGAGATTAACTAAATATTAGTAATAAAAGTTTTACCTTTTACCCAGTAGGGGAGTTACCTCCTCATTATGTAAAGTAAAAACTGAAAAGTAAAGAAATGAAAGTATTGTGCGTAAAAGTAAATTGCATAAAGTAAAGACTGAAAAGTAAAGAAAAGAAAGTGCAAATGCGAAAATTAATTACTGAAATCTGTAAATAAACAAACAAGATATAATTCTCTAGTATTCTTAAGGAATTACACAAAGAAAAGTATGAATTCAAATCTGAAATTCAGTCTTCTATTTATAGGCAAAAATTAGCTCGCGTGTCGCGACGCGCAAGATTGTTCTTGCGTCGCGACGCGCCATTGATAAAGGAAGCGTGGCACGCGGGTTGCGGAGATGGTGACACGTGGCAGAGCTTGAATGATTAACTCAATAATTGTACTGACATGGCGTTGACTGAATTATTATACTGACGTCATTGATGATGTGACGATGATGATTGTCGGCAGCATGTGATGATGACACGTGTGCGGCGCACGTTAGCATGATTTGCTGTGATGTTGACATATGGCAGACGCAAGTTAGCAGATTCAGCGCAAGTTAGCATGGCACACGTTAGCAAGACGCATTTTAGCAAATCTTCTCTGATTGTGACACGTGTCCCGACGCACGTTAGCAAACTTCAGTGCACGTTAGCGGTCGCGACGCACCAAATGACAGTTTTGCCATTTTTGTCTGTTTTTCACTGTTTTGGCCCCGAATCACCTCCAGAGAGTCCTGAAACTCTATTTATCTACAAAATAACACAAAACACATCAAAACATTCACAAAACTCAAGAAATTATACAAAATATTAGGTCAAATGAGTGAGAAATAGTGATATATTTACCACTCATCAGGTTGTTTCATCGATTTGATTATATTTCAAAGATGTTTAATCATAATAAAATATAATAAGTCTGACTCCACGTCACATATTATAGAAATGGATTCGATGTAAAATGACTTGTTTGTGAGGTTCGGGTCGATACTTTGTGTGATTTGAATGTTTGGCTAATAAATTGACATATATGTGAATATTAGATTTGAAAATTTGTCATGGTAAAGTATAAAGGTTAATAAAAGTTGGTAAATCTGAACTTGTAACAATTTAGTAATTCTGTTAATCTGCTGATATATTTGACTTGTTTGTTTATAGTAGCATGGTTACTTACTGAGTTTTTAAGAACTCACACCAAACCAGTTTGCTAGTTTTGGAGGTTGGCTTCCAGATGGGTCAACCACTTCAGCTTTGGAAGTTGTAGGCATTGCATTTTTGCATGTGAAACCCGATGATGAGTCTCAGTTGGAGGCACTACCTTTTAAGTCGCGGAAGCCGAGGGAAAAGGACGTCGGAAGGGAGGAGTCAAGAATTGACTCATATTCGGATTAAGTTCGCTGGTTTAGCTTCGGGTTACTTGTTGGTTTTCCGTTTTAAAAATTATTCCCGGCCCAAAACACTCACAAATCACCTAACCTCGGCCCAAAACCCCCCGCAAACCCCTTGCCCTTGACCTAAAACCCCTGCAAGCCCACACACCTTGTCCACACAAACCAAACCCACCAACCCAAGGCCCACACGCCCCAACCAAGGCCCACACGCCCATTCACCCTAATACACACCCAAATTAAATTAAATATTAATTAAATAATGTAATTGAATTAAATAAAATAATTAAACCATTTACCAATTAAATAAAACATAAATATAATCATACCTAATTTGGACAAATCAAATATATTAACTTCCTAACTAAATAAAATCACATACTAAATTAAAAAGATGATATGCCTAATTAAAATCAATCATAACAAATAAGAAAAATTGACTTCCTAATCTAACAAATTAAATGCCTAATCCTAACCAATCACATATAATGACTCCCTAATCTAAACCAAATTTGTCCCCCCTCAATCTTTGACTTTCCTTGCTCAACAAAAAATCAAATCTTTTCCTTGTGAGACAAGGGGAAACCCTAACCCTTCTCTATATAAACAACCCCTAACCAAGACATGCACACCCTTCACACTCCTCTCTCTCACGCACAAACAACAAACAAAAAAACAAAAAAACAAATTAAGCTTGCTCCTTCATTACACGGACAACCCTCGCATATAACCTTGCACCCACGTAACTGCCCCTCGGTCCATGCCACAAAACCCTCCACAAACATCCAGCCACTTCACGCAAATAAGCCCCCCCACGAACTGCTTCATCACGCATCAATAAACCCTCCATCAGCCTTAAACTCCACTGCCCCAACAGCCCTTTAACGCATCTACACCCTCCACAATAGCCCTTGTTTTTAACGCATCTACACCCTCCACAACAGCCTGAATCAACGCATAAAGCTCCTTCACACACTGCCTGAATCAGCGCATAAATCCCCCCTCATACACTGCCCAATTCACTGCCACATATAGACCCTTCAGTGGCCCCTCAAATCCATGCATAAACTGCCTCCATAACCAGTCCCTGAACAGCCACAAACCGTACCTCTTAACCCCACAAAACCAGTGAACAAATCTCCCCAAAACAGTGAGTAAACCGAGAGTAAACCAGTCCCTGGAACAGCCCCTGATCTGCACACTAAAATACCCCAAAATAGTCCCCGAACCACCCAAAACAGTGAACAAATATACCTGAAACAGTAAGCAGAAAACCGCGAGGAAACAGCAGCAAAACGGAGTCAAAACAGTAGCTTGAGCAACGAAACAGCGAGGTAAAACGCAAACCAGTGAACCAGAAAAGTTGTGGAGCGATAGCCCTTCCGACTGCCGTGAAACGCGAGTCCGAAAGTCGACATAAAAGGTTAGACCTTATGGTATTTTTCACACTCGTTTTCATTTGTATTTTTATTATTTATTGAGTTTCGTTTGCATGATTATTTTTGAGTGAAGCATGTTGTGGCCCTTGAATAGATAGAAAGTGCATGAATTGTGAAATATTGTATGTTGTGGCCTTGGAATAAAATGAAAGATGTGTCAACTCTCGTGGTATATCGGATGGAAACCCGGACATAAATTTCATAGCCGATTCTGAATGGACGGTAGTATGATCTGTACTCGGGATACAACTTCACGTACCGCTTGAGTAAATGGCACATTCTTTGTTTTATGTTGCTTTGATTTATTGATTTTTTGTCGTTTGAATTTCGCATGTTACTTGTTTATACATGATGCGATCGAGCGCATGGGCTTAGTAAGTCGGATTAAAGGTCCCCTATTTGGAGGGGTTAAAATCCTTTACCACGATGCTTTGCCGCGCCGGTTGATGTGTGTTCGGTTGGATGTAAGATATGTTCAATCGAGCATACTAAGTTTGATATGATTGTCTTTATTTTTGTATGCATGATGCGATCGAGCGCATGGGCTTAGTAAGTCGGATTAAAGGTCCCCTATTTGGAGGGGTTAAAATCCTTTACCACGATGCTTTGTCGCGCCGGTTGATGTGAGTTCGGTTGAATGTGAGATGTGTTCAATCGGGTATACTAAGTTTGATATTATTGTCTTTATTTTTCATATGCATTATAGTTATCTTTATCGTTGTACGCATTGTAATGAAAAGCGCATGGGCTTATTGTGTTGGACTAAAAAGGTTCTCCATTTGGGGGAAGAAAAGCCTAAAAGGCTACCTTTACCACGATATTTGCCGCGTCTTCCATCTATTGATGGCATCTTCTATCCTTGTCTTGGCTTGATTTATTATCATTTGTGTATCCATGTCATGATAGCATTTGGGCATCATTTCTCGTGGTATATAGGATGGAAATCCGGACATAAATTTCATAGCCGATTCTGAATGGACGGTAGTATGATCTGTACTCGGGATACAATTTCACGTACCACTTGGAAAAATTCCCACATGTGTGTTTGTGTCCATATTAGTATCTTCTTTTGCACCACGTCATAGCATGCTTACTTTAATGCCTAATTGTATCCTTAAGTGTCTTTTTGCATTATGTACTTAGTTGACTCTTTTATTTGTGCATGGACATGTAATGGCTATTTGTTTATGATATGTCTATGAAATCACATGTTCGCCATTATTTGATTCACCTTTATGTGTGCTTGTGTGGTTAGTGTGTGCTTGTGTTTCCATGAATAACAATATGCCAATGAAGTTGTATGTTCGTTGCTACTTTGATGTACTTTCAAGCATGCAATCTTAGATGTGAAATATATGCAAATTTAGGTGTAAGTTTTATTTTTGTGCATATGGATTTAGAAGCATGATACTCTTGGAAATAAGTGTTACTTAAGCTTGATTAAATTATTACACAAATCCTTTCATTACAAGTGACATAAGTAAGGGACCATTCTGAACCCAACGGTTTGAGGTCTTCCCTTGTGAGGGGTGAGTGCGGCCTTAAATCTCATTTTCCCGGTTCACACCGGGTGGCGACTCCATTATTCTCCGGTTTAGTCCCCCGTGGCTACTCCGTACTCCCGACTAGGCCGCGAGCCTAGAACAGCATGCGTCGCCCAGTTTCTGTGTCCCACAGTCTGGCGACTCCACTGGGGATAGAGAATCGACCCCGAAATATTGTCTTGTAATGTTTTGATTTATGTTCTAATTGACCGTGTCTATAGTGGATGAAATGGGGGTTTAATCAAAGGCATTTTGAGGCTATGTAATGGTTTGGTGTCTTCCTTCACTCATTACCTTTCTAGAAGGAAAAGCTGTGAAGGCACCTAGATAGCCATCTACTCGTATCCTATTGTGATGGACTAATTTGGAGGACTCGTTGTTTATTCCTGACACCAAGCGATAAGAGCCTAAGAGGCTTGGGTATTTAAGTGAGCCTCGCTCCACCCTCCCTCTGGGGAATCTACAATGGGAAGTCCATTTGACAGTCGGTCACACACCATAGCTCACTGGCACGTACCTTAGTGTATAAAAAAAGGTGCGCTCACTTGGCCGCTCGAACCCTTGATTGGGGGAGACCTAGTTGTGGGCCATCCTTCGCCGGTGAGAGCCTTTGTCTACACTCTCACGAACCCACCCATAGACCGGAGTTGTTGTTAAAGTACAATTATTTCCTTGAGTATGTGCTTGTGGACCATCCTCATTTGGATGCAGTTGGACTATTGTCAGAAATGCGAACTTGCTGGGCCATTTAAACTGGGGCGAGTTCGTACCTTATGACCACTAGGCCCAAAGCTTCTGAAATGTTGATGAGCCATTCTGTAGAAATCATTGTTTTATGTTTGCATTATCTTTCTTTTATGCTTGTGTTTGGGAACATCGTCGTTTGGATCCATTTGGACCATTTTTCATGGGATATGGGCTTGTTGGGCCATTTAAACTGGGACAAGAACGTATTTTATGACGATTGGGCCAAAGGCTTCTAAGTGATTGATGGGCCACTTTGTGCTTGTGTTCGGAACATTACCATTTGGATTTAGTTGGGCTCCTTGCCATGAGATGTGAACTCGTTGGGCCATTTAAACTGGGACGAGTTCACTCATATGACAGTTAGCCCAAAAGCTTCTAAAATGATAACAGACCGATTTGTTTAAAAATTTTATTTGATTTAGTATGTTATATATGTTACATGCATCTCATGCACCTCATGCATACATACATCTGCAAACCTTGTGTTCTGAAAGTCATCATAGTTTCCCGTTTGGTTAGGGAAGAGGGGAAGACTCACCAAAAGACGGTAACAGATATGAGTACATGCGTAACGAGGTATCTCCGATAGATCAGTTGGAAAATGGTTTCACCAAGATTACCGAACAGTTGCAAGCCTTGACCACTGCCATGGAAAATATGGTTGTACCCGTGCTGGGGGAAATTCTGAGAATGTGAGGCGCGAGGAGCCTCCGAATGGGTTGGGGGATGATATCCCCACTTTTGATGATGACATGGCAGAGTATGCAACAGGCAAAGTGATTGGGTCTTAGGCAGAATTTCAGAAGCTTCGGGATCAAGTTGAAACAGTTACCCGCAAAATGAGGGGTAAACATGAAGAGTTGTTAGATTATGAGGCAATGACCTTCGGAGAACAGCTGCCAGCTCAGTTTAAAATGCCCGACATGGCCAAGTTTAATGGGAATGGAGACCCGAGAGTCCATCTGCAGCAATATGTCTCAGTCATGAGTTCAGTGGGCCTATCACAGCGCCAGGTCCAAAAGATGTTTGGGATGTCACTCGAGGGGGCACCTGTGGTTTGGTATCATAGCCTTGAGAAGAAGGTTAAGGAATATTGGAGAGAACTAGCTGATGCTTTTCTGAAGCAATATGTTACAGACTTAGAGATTGACTTGTCACTCCGTGATTTGGAGAACACTAAGCAGAAGCCAGAGGAAAGTTTCAAAGAGTATGTGGATCGCTGGAGAAGCCAGCTTTTGAAAATGCAGACTCGGCCTTCAGAGAAAGACCAAATTAAAATGATCATCAAGGGCACCAAGCCCTCTATTTATGGTAAGCTGAGGAGGATGACCTCCCTGATTACTGATTTCCGACAGTTGAGAGAGACTGTTATGGATATTGAATAAGATGAGGCTGAAAATAGAAAGTTTTATGGCCAGAATAGGAGGACTTTTGGGGGGCATTCTGAGACTAAGCCCGCTACTGCCGAGGTTGCTGCCATCAGGAACCGGCAATTCTCCAACCTTGGTAGACTTTTGTCGAAGGTATTTGAAAAGTTACAGGGACAAGGAATCTTGAAACCCTTAGAAGGCAAGCCACTTCCACACCCCCCACCGCCACACATAAATGTGAACCTTTATTGTCACTTCCACCAGCTACATGGCCATGACACCGACAACTGCACCCACCTCAGGCATGAAATTCAAGATCTCATAGATTCCCATAAAATACCCGACCCAGGAAAAGAACAACCCAACACACACAGAAACCCTCTACCAAACTACCACTCTGTTCCACCACCCACCTACATGATCAACTCTGGATTGCCCGAAACTTTTGTCCTCCAATCTCTCAACCACCCTGCTTCTTTCATGGGGATAGGGAACGATATCAGTGGGGGAACATAGGCCAAGGAAGAAGACAATGTTTTGAATGATGAAGCTGTTACTCCTGGTTTATTTGATCTTGCATTTTCAAAGACATTGAGTTTATCTACTTGTTTGAACCGTTTCTTAATGATAATAAAGACGTTCATTTCGCTTACTTGCCTGAGGCTCTTCCTTTCAAACTGTAACATGAGTATATTTGGCAAAAGCATTCAACCCTGGTACTATGATACTCAGCGATGTTTAGAACACGAGAAATTCCCGAAAGAAGCAAGCAGAAAAGATAAGATAGACATTCAGAAATTGAAATAGGAAATAGAGGCAGTGAAAATATCAGACTTGGAAGGGAATTAGTACACGAGCCGATCAACGTAGACAGATTGAAGCAGTAGCTTGCCTGAGGAAAAGAAGACTGAGCAGTCGCCAAGAGAATTAGCATAAGACCTAACCCAACGGGATGGGAAACACACTCTGCAAGCATGCATACATGTAACACATTTTGGCATTTGTTTTATGTTGTTTTGTATTCGTAGGTTTTGAAGAAGAAAGAGAGAAAGCGGCAAGGACAAAGAAAAAGCTATCAGAAACGGTGTGAAAAGCACAGTATCGGATTCGGGGGCGAGGCCCACATCAGTAACAGTGTTTGGGTGAGGCCCACATCAGTTTCAGGGCCGAGGCCCGCATCAGTACCAGTCTTAGGAATGAATCCCAGGGTTGAGGCCCATATCAGTATCAATCTGGGGCGAGGCCCACATCAGTAACAGTGTTGGAGCGAGGCCCACATCAGTTTCAGGGCCGAGGCCCGTATCAGTACTAGTCTTAGGGATGAGTCCCAGGGTTGAGGCCCATATCAGTATTAATCTGGGGCGAGGCCCACATCGGTAACAGTGTTGGGGCGAGGCCAACATCAGTACCAGTTTGGGGCGAGGCCCACATCAGTAACAGTGTTGGGGCGAGGCCCACATCAGTTTGAGGGCAATGCCCACATCAGCATCAATCTGGGGGCGAAGCCCACATCATTACCAGTTGGGGTGAGGCGCACATCATTATCAGCATCAGTATTGTCGGGTATGGCACTCTGAGGGCGAGGCCCACAACATTACCAGTATCACTCTTGTCAGATATGGCACTCTGGGGGCGAGGCCCACATCTTTATCAGTGTTAGTCTTGCCAGGTATGACACTCTGGGGGCGAGGCCCATATCTTTATCAGTAGCGGTCTTGCCGGGAATGGCACTCCAAGAATGGAAAATCAGTTCGAAGAATGAACAGTTCGGGAATGGCACTCCAAGAATGGAAACACAGGTTCGAGAATGAACAAGCCGAGAATAGCAATCCAAGAATGGAAGCACAGTTCGGGAATGAACAAAGCCGAGAATGGCAATTCAAGAATGGAATAAGGTTCGAGAATGAACAAGCCGAGAATAGCATCCAAGAATGGAAGCACAGTTCGGGAATGAACAAAGCCGAGAATGGCAATTCAAGAATGGAATAAGGTTCGAGAATGAACTAGCCGAGAATGGCAATCCGAGAATGGACACAGGTTCGAGAATGAACAAGCGAGAATGGCAATCCAAGAATGGAACAAGGTTCGAGAATGAACAAAGCCGAGAATGGCAATCCAAGAATGGAACAAGGTTCGAGAATGAACAAGCCGAGAATGGCAATCCAAGAATGGAGTAAGGTTCGAGAATGAACAAGCAAAGAATGGTAATCCGAGAATGGAGCAAGGTTCGGGAATGAACAAACCAAGAATGACACTCCGCGAATAGAGCACGGTTCGGGAATGGACCGCCTCACAGTAACGATTCAAGAATGGACCACCTCTCATCAACCCGGTTCGAGAATGGACTACCTCACAGCAAAATCAACTCAACTCAGCTCGAGGCAGCAGACGAGCCAGGTAAGTGAAAATGCATTACATAACTTTGATAGGATTGTTCAAAGTCACACACTGCACAAGTCACATCAAAGTGGGGGCGACTGTAGGCATTGCATTTTTGCATGTGAAACCCGATGATGAGTCTCAGTTGGAGGCACTACCTTTTAAGTCACGGAAGCCACGGGAAACGGACGTCGGAAGGGAGGAGTCAAGAATTGACTTATATTCGGATTAAGTTCGTTGGTTTAGCTTCGGGTTACTTGTTGGTTTTCCGTTTTAAAATTATTCCGGCCCAAAACACTCACAAATCACCTAACCTCGGCCCAAAACCCCCCGCAAACCCCTTGGCCTTGACCTAAAACCCCGCAAGCCCACACACCGTACACACAAACCAAACCCACCAACCAAAGGCCCACACGCCCCAACCAAGGCCCACACGCCCATTCACCCTAATACACACCCAAATTAAATTAAATATTAATTAAATAATGTAATTGAATTAAATAAAATAATTAAACCATTTACCAATTAAATAAAACATAAATATAATCATACCTAATTTGGACAAATCAAATATATTAACTTCCTAACTAAACAAAATCACATACTAATTAAAAGATGATGATATGCCTAATTAAAATCAATCATAACAAATAAGAAAAATTGACTTCCTAATCTAACAAATTAAATGCCTAATCCTAACCAATCACATATATTGACTTCCTAATCTAAACCAAATTTGTACCCCCTCAATCTTTGACTTTCCTTGCTCAACACAAAATCAAATCTTTTCCTTGTGAGACAAGGGGAAACCCTAACCCTTCTCTATATAAACAACCCCTAACCAAGACATGCACACCATTCACACTCCTCTCTCTCATGCACAAACAACAAACAAAAAAACAAAAAAACAAATTAAGTTTGCTCCTTCATTACACGGACAACCCTCGCATATAACCTTGCACCCACGTAACTGCCCCTCGATCCATGCCACAAAACCCTCCACAAACATCCAGCCACTTCACGCAAATAAGCCCCCCCACGAACTGCTTCATCACACATCAATAAACCCTCCATCAGCCTTAAACTCCACTGCCCCAACAGCCCTTTAACGCATCTACACCCTCCACAACAGCCCTTGTTTTTAACGCATCTACACCCTCCACAACAGCCTGAATCAACGCATAAAGCTCATTCACACACTGCCTGAATCAGCGCATAAATCCCCTCATACACTGCCCAATTCACTGCCTCATATAGACCCTTCAGTGGCCCCTCAAATCCACGCATAAACTGCCTCCATAACCAGTCCCTGAACAGCCACAAACCGTACCTCTTAACCCCACAAAACCAGTGAACAAATCTCCCCAAAACAGTGAGTAAACCGAGAGTAAACCAGTCCCTGGAACAGCCCCTGATCTGCACACTAAAATACCCCAAAATAGTCCCCGAACCACCCAAAACAGTGAACAAATAGACTTGAAATAGTAAGCAGAAAACCGCGAGGAAACAGCAGCAAAACGGAGTCAAAACAGTAGCTTGAGCAACGAAACAGCGAGGTAAAACGCAAACCCAGTGAAGAAGAAAAGTTGTGGAGCGATAGCCCTTCCGACTGCCGTGAAACGCGAGTCCAAAAGTCGACATAAAAGGTTAGACCTTATGGTATTTTTCACACTCGTTTTCAGTTGTATTTTTATTATTTATTGAGTTTCGTTTGCATGATTATTTTTTAGTGAAGCATGTTGTGCCCTTGAATAGATAGAAAGTGCATGAATTGTGAAATATTGTATGTTGTAGCCTTGGAATAAAATGAAAGATGTGTCAACTCTCGTGGTATATCGGATGGAAACCCAGACATAAATTTCATAGCCGATTCTGAATGGATGGTAGTATGATCTGTACTCGGGATACAACTTCACGTACCGCTTGAGTAAACGGCACCTTCTTTTGTTTTATGTTGCTTTGATTTATTTATTTTTCGTCGTTTGAATTCCGCATGTTACTTGTTTATGCATGATGCGATCGAGCGCATGGGCTTAGTAAGTCGGATTAAAGGTCCCCTATTTGGAGGGGTTAAAATCCTTTACCACGATGCTTTGCCGCGCCGGTTGATGTGTGTTCGGTTGGATGTAAGATATGTTCAATCGAGCATACTAAGTTTGATATGATTGTCTTTATTTTTGTATGCATGATGCGATCGAGCGCATGGGCTTAGTAAGTCGGATTAAGGTCCCCTATTTGGAGGGGTTAAAATCCTTTACCACGATGCTTTCGCGGCCGGTTGATGTGAGTTCGGTTGAATGTGAGATGTGTTCAATCGGGTATACTAAGTTTGATATTATTGTCTTTATTTTTCATATGCATTATAGTTATCTTTATCGTTGTACGCATTGTAATGAAAAGCGCATGGGCTTATTGTGTTGGACTAAAAAGGTTCTCCATTTGGGGGAAGAAAAGCCTAAAAGGCTACCTTTACCACGATATTTGCCGCGTCTTCCATCTATTGATGGCATCTTCTATCCTTGTCTTGGCTTGATTTATTATCATTTGTGTATCCATGTCATGATAGCATTTGGGCATCATTTCTCGTGGTATATAGGATGGAAATCCGGACATAAATTTCATAGCCGATTCTGAATGGACGGTAGTATGATCTGTACTCGGGATACAATTTCACGTACCACTTGGAAAAATTCCCACATGTGTGTTTGTGTCCATATTAGTATCTTCTTTTGCACCACGTCATAGCATGCTTACTTTAATGCCTAATTGTATCCTTAAGTGTCTTTTTGCATTATGTACTTAGTTGACTCTTTTATTTGTGCATGGACATGTAATGGCTATTTGTTTATGATATGTCTATGAAATCACATGTTCGCCATTATTTGATTCACCTTTATGTGTGCTTGTGTGGTTAGTGTGTGCTTGTGTTTCCATGAATACAATATGCCAATGAAGTTGTATGTTCGTTGCTACTTTGATGTACTTTCAAGCATGCAATCTTAGATGTGAAATATATGCAAATTTAGGTGTAAGTTTTATTTTTGTGCATATGGATTTAGAAGCATGATACTCTTGGAAATAAGTGTTACTTAAGCTTGATTAAATTATTACACAAATCCTTTCATTACAAGTGACATAAGTAAGGGACCATTCCGAACCCAACGGTTTGAGGTCTTCCCTTGTGATGGGTGAGTGCGGCCTTAAATCTCATTTTCCCGGTTCACACCGGGTGGCGACTCCATTATTCTCCGGTTTAGTCCCCTGTGGCTACTCCGTACTCCCGACTAGGCCGCGAGCCTAGAACAGCATGCGTCGCCCAGTTCCTGTGTCCCACAGAAGTCATGCTCGAGACAAGGATCACCCAAGCGGCAGTCACCCTTGCAAGTGTCTTGGAAGAAGTTTAGAATATTTGATTTGTTGTTTTGTTTGTCGTACTGAGCACGCCGTTTGTATTAAGCAAATGATTTGATTGTTTTTAATGTTGTGGGCACGGATCCCTTAGGTGATCATTTTGATGTGTTGGTGTGGACCTGAGGTCCATTTTGATATATGTTGTTTGTTTCAGTTTTTTTTACGCTGGACTAAGATCCAAGTTGTCCGGTTTTAGGATGCATCATGTCGGATTTTTATAAATTTGGAGGCTTATGGAGATGGGTCAATCATTTCTCATGACGGTAACATTCTGCCTCTAGCGGGGTGTTACAATTTACAAATTATAAAGAAGATATATTGTCAATATATTTTGATGAAAAATGAGTAAGAAATTACCATTATATTTATAAGAGAATAATAATTTCAAACATCGATTTTCAAATACTTGTATCTTTTTCATTTGAACTCCAAATCAAAATTTGTAAAAATATACATACATACATACATACAACTTTCATCAACAAACTTTTCTCAAATTCAGACTTGCGTAAGATCGAAATTAGCCCCAAAATTATTATATCGCAATACTTCATATTGACTTTTGCTATAGTCATATTTTTACCTTAATCACATTAGTGAGTGAAAGTTATGTTATGTGCACCTCGGTCATATTACTTACCTTCAGTCATATTATTTATCTTAATCACATTGTCGACCCTCAATCACATTGAACACAATCATAATAATATTTTACTTATGTCACAAAAGAACTCAATCATAATCATATTTTTACCAACAATCACAATGTGATTATCAGTTGGGTGACTGACAACTTAGTCATGTGTGTTTCTTAGTCACATTTGTGACCTTAGTCACATTGTCGATCCTTAGTCACATCGGTCACATTGTGACCTCAATCATATTAGTTACCTCAGTCACATTGCCGACCCTATGTGTCGTCATTGAGCATAGTCACATTGCCGACCCTTAATCATATTAGTTATCTCAATCACATTAAGCACAATTAGAATTATGATCTCAATCATATTACCGACTCTCAGTCACATTGGTGATGTCAATCACATAAGTTACCTCAGTTATATTGTCAATCCTCATTTACATTGAGCATAATCGCAATTATGATTTTAGACACATTGACAACCATTGTTTTAAAAAACGTTTCGAGGTGGCCGCCTCGGCCCGCCTCGAACCGCCTCACGGAGTTGCCGCACCGAGGCGGCCGCTTAAAACGGCAAATGGTAATTTTTCGCCTTTGGCCGCGTGAGGCGGCCGCCTCACGCAGACTCGGCGTGAGGCGGCATGAGGCGGCCGCCTCACGCTTTGAATCCTTTTTTTTTTTATTTTTTATTTTTTCATTAAAACGACGACGTTTTGGTGGTGCCAAAACGTCGTCGTTTTGGCTTCTGTATATATTAAAAAAAAACCCTAAAACTATCAATTTCTCAGTTTTGGCTTCTCGGTTTCCTTCTCAATTTCTCAGCCTGTCTTCGCGTCTTCAGCTTCTCGGCCAGTCTTCGTCGTCTCAGGCTCGCATTCTCAGTTCTCGGCGTGTCGACGATCAACTTCCCGGCCAGTCTTCGTCGTCTCAGTCTCAGCTTCTCAGTTCTCGGCGTTCTCAGTCTCAGCTTCTCAGTTCTCGGCGTTCCTGGCCAGTCTTCGTCGTCTCAGTCTCGCTTCTCAGTTCTCGGCAACTTCTCAGTTCTCGGCGTTCCCTACAATTTCTTCTCAGGCTCGCATTCTCGTTTCGTCTTCAGTTTCGGGTATGATTCAAATTCTATTTCTCTGAATACTGTTTTTTCAGAATTTGATTCACAGAAATGATTAACAAATTGTTATAAAAAATTGTTATCATATAAGCATGTAATTGATTTTCGAAATATGTTGATGTGTTCTCTGTTTATTGGTAAAAGCATGTGATTGTATTGTTTCATTTGTTTGTAATTGTTTCACAGTGAAATGTCGAGTCGAACAGACCCGGCCTGGAAGTACACTAATGATGACAGAGATTTTGACCCAAGCTTCATGCCGCCAGACACTAATGATAGCTTGTTTAAGGATTAGTTATCAATAATTTTTTGAACAAACTATGTATTATGAAGAAAGTAATGTAATTTGGATTACTTATCAATAGTTTTTTTGAACATACTATGAATTATGAAGAAATGAATGTATTTTTTATTATTTTCCCGATTTCCGCATTGAGGCGCCCGCCTCGCGCCTCAATGGCCGGCCGCCTCGAGGCGCTGCACCGTATTTTTAAACCTTGTTGACAACTAATAAGTGCGGTTTATACCCACTTATTCTGGCATTTTTAGCTTACCATTTTGTTATGTTTCGAGTCATTTAATGTATTTTTTTAGTTTCTTTTATGTCCTAATTGTAGGAAGTATTAAAACATCAAAAATGGAGTAAATACGAGTATTTTAGGAACTTTTGGAAGCATCGAACACGCTCGGGAGCATCGGAAGCAAGATGCAGCACTAGTGAAGGAAATCATCATTGGCGCCGCGGCGCCCAAAGTCTTAGTGTCGCGGCGCCTTCGAGCAGATCAGGCACCCATACAAAAGACAGAGAGAAGGGCACCGCGGTGCCAATTGACCAGCGCCGTAGCGCCCTCAGCAGATACACGTCCGAGCCAAAAGGCCGAGGATTTGGCGACGCGACGCCCAAGTCCAGGCGCCGCGGGAGTAAGACACACACGCGCGTAACATAAACATAAAATTATGGTTTTTTTAAGATACCTAATGACACCAAGGCTCCAATATAAATAGATTAGTTCGTCCAAGACTTAGAGGGGGAGGCTAATACACATCACAAAACACATATTTTAGAGAGATCCAATGAGGAGGATTTAAGACCAACAAGAGGAGACAAAGGCGGTGACGTCCGAAGAGTGAGAGATTCAATTCGAATTTTATCTTCTTGTTTCTTTCTTAGAACTCTAATGATTTCCATTAGATTCATGACTTATTTATCATTGTTTTTATCTTTTGTCATGAACTAAACTCCTTAATTCTGGAGAATAATGTAACTGATGTTTGAACCTTGTAATTGTTTGTCGATTTTGTTATGAAGTTTTATTAAGTTTATTTATATTCTTTTGAGTTTAATGCCTTATGTTTGCTGGCCACAAATATGATGATATATGTTTAGAATCTATCACTCGAGAGAGGGGATTTTGAATGGATCTAGAGAATATGACCTAAGATTTTATAGAGTTCGATAGAATATGTAGTTCCTTTGAAGTCGTTAACATAGAATCACAAAGCGTAACGAGTTGTTAACTATTAGATTTTTATAGAGATATCGAAGTCTGTAGTTGATGATATTTTCACTCGGCACTCGAGAGAGAAAGTGGATATTTTAGGAGTCTTGACTTATAAACAATATAACTGAACATTGATTAATTGGCATGACAAATACATAGGCGACAGATAGGTGAAATCAGACTCTAGAATCTCTATCGTATTAGTTCCTCATATTTTATTATTTTTAAATTTTATTTATTTAATTAAATCTTTATTAATTATCGTCTAAATAAAGTTAGGATTATCAATTGTAGTACTTAGTGCGAGTTAACGCAATCCTTGTGGGTTCGACACTCTTCACTCATATTTATACTAAAACTTGACACCGTACACTTGCGGTACGATATAAAATATCACAACAACAACCCTTAGTCACATTAAGCTCAGTCACATTATCGACCCTCAGTCACGTTACCGACCCTCAAGCATATTGAGCACAATCACATTGTGACTATATTTTTTAGCTACAGTTACAAAATGACTATCAATTAGGTGTATATCTAAGTGTGTATTTATTTAGGTATAGTCACAATGTCACTATAAATGGTTTAATCCACACATAAAAACCAAAGAGCAATTAATATTTAGTTTATATTTAAAATAAAAATAAATAATTTCAAAACGCAGTGTCCAAATGAGAGATAATTAAGGGGTTAAAAATGTATTTGAGTTTACCCACCCTTTTATTTTCTACAGCAAAAAAATTATTCACGTGAACAATAAATTTATTTTATTTTATTTTTTCTTTATAAGGGTAAAAGAGAGGAAAAATTAGGTTAAAAAATGAATAAAGATTAAAGAAGAAACAAATTAAAAAGTATGGTTGACTTGAATAAGAGTAAGTAGTAGGATAAGAGTTTGAGAACTTATCGTGTGATTGTATGATTTATACTCACGATGGATCATCATCTGTTCCAAAAAAAGGTCACATTTGAACCTTAGCTTTGAGGTCACTATTTTGAGTTCTTAGCTCAATTGACAAAGGCTCCTATAACGTAAACTAGCTGAAGAGCTTTTTAAACAGAAATGAAATTCATCGTTTATCCAGAAATATAATTCTCGATTCTCGTAATTTTTGGTTTTGCTAAGATACCCAAATATTAGATGTTTCATTTTTTTTCGAATAAGGCTGGATATAAATTTGTTCTCGAATGATTGTGTATCCATATACTAATAAGGGATATATGAATTATCGAGAAAATATGAGCTGTGGTGGTCCTCTTGACCACCCAGATTTCACAAATGAATAGTAAGTTATATCTATAATAGATCTCACCCAAATCGTCCAACAATATTGTTAAAGACACAAAGTATATTAAGAAGTAAATTGTAAAAAGAAAAAATATAAGTCAAGTCAATTAAATCATTGAAAATATATTAAAAATAATTATAATAATACAAATTAATATATTTGTCGAGATTTAAATCTCATCCCAAAACCATCTTAATTTATTAAAAAAATATTATACAACTTGATTTCAGATTGGATGGTATGAGCTGAGCAATTATATCGCCCAATCTATCCTCCGGATGAAGAATCAGAGAAACAAAAAGATGCCCTTTCTAAATTTTATAATATAAATTAGGACCTATCTAAACTCACATACCCTTTTATTTTGATAGGCATACATTATATTAGTCATATGCCATATCTACACCCGAACGTATATGCTTAGATGAAATATAAGATTGAGAGAATCTTTATCCAAATTTAAGGCATCAACAATTTACTCAGGCACGTGAGTAAAGCATGGTTTGAACTTTGAACTCACCATTCAATTCAAATTGACACCAACCCCATAAATTATTACAAAAAGCAGTACAAAAATATATATTCAAAATCTATGAATGATTATCTTGAAGCAAAGACAAGCCAGAAAGCCTTGATATTGTGAAACTGCTATTCCAATATAGCAACAGTTTGCTATAAACACATTTCAAAGTTAGTTCCTGTTATTGCAACCAAGAAAATTAGTATGTCTTAGCCGGAAGCAGTCTTTTTCTGCTGGAAAATGACGGCGTAAACAGGAACAGCAACACCGATGCTGAAGGCAGTGAAGACAGCAAGAGACATCTTCAGCCCCTGATGTTTCATCCTGTCCAAGTTATACATGTGCTTCGCATGAAGGTAGTATGGTTCATCATGCCCATGTCCCCCCATCCTCTTCACTCCAGTTGAGTGGAAGGCCCTGTACACTGTCAGAACAGAACTTACTTCAGTTAAGTTCAAGCATCAATGACCAAATACAAAAGCACTCATGAGTTTTGTTTGAGGTAAAACCACTTGTTAATAGTAATAGAGAAGTGATCAACTTTGTATAAATTTGTTAATGGTGGTAAGTAATAGAGGAGATTATTTTCTTGGAAATATACTCCATAATCTGTGGCCAACAGTGACCACTCTAGTATATGATATCAATTCAGCCTTCTCACTACTATTCTGAAGGTACTGGAATAAAAAATAGATCCATATGCTCCTGATGAAATTGTACTATCCCCAACGAAATACAACAGATTTGTCCGAAAGAGTTGCAAGTTTAACACATTTTATCTCTGTGTCAAAAGAAAAGGGGAGAGAGAAAAAATCATCTGCTAGCGGTAATAAGTGTGCTTTCACGCATATCCATTTGCTGCCAGGCTAAGATATACACCTCCAAGATACAACATAGCCAAAGAAATCATAAAGAAGCAATTCTGTGATTTCAGAGAATATGAAGGAGAGAACTAAAAGAGGATAATATAAATTCTGCAAAGGCTGTGCTTTTTTAAAGACTGACTAAATACAAACCCAAAAGTTGTTTGTATCATCAGTTCAATAAACGCACATTTCTAGTTTAAATACCAAAAGTTATATCAGTTCATAAAAGCACTCTTTAATTTAAATACCATAAGTTGTATCAATTCATAAAGGCACCCTTTAGTTTAAATACCAAAAGTTACCTCAATTTCTGAAGTGCCTGTTGAATTAAACTGAAACACTATCTTACTCTGGTTTCTAAAAAGATACATGCTGTTACTAACTGTCAAATATTGAAATATTAATAATTCATTAATTTATTAAATAACTAATTAATTTTCATGCCGCCCCAAGTGCCAATCTTTGACTAATAGTAATAAATATTAATAAATATTTAATCCAAAGCTAGATTTTTCCCTTCAATTTATTTCTTATCAATTTTAAATTACAACCCTTTCTAATCCTTATAAACTATTCTTTGTGTTGCAGACCATGTGTCAAAGAGGTCTCTTTCGAATTGAACATTTTATTAGTATGAACTCTTCAAAGTACTTGCAACATCAATGGCGCTGGAGTATTACACATGACTATATGTTTCTTTTCAGAAATTCACTAAAACCTTGTGCTACATCGTGATTTTATGAACATTTACAAAAGTTATTCTCCATTTTGTTAGAAGCGGCACCACTTTACATGTTCATATAGATGAAGCTCCCTTTTGAATTAGTTCAAGCATATTGTTTACTTCCAAACAATTAACTTCAGTAAGAGTATTTAATACTCACCCTGATATTACTAAGTACTAAAAATTTATATAATACTTGAAACAACTATTAATGGTTTGTTATTAACCATTAAACCTTAAAAATATTTTTCGGCAAAAACAAGGTTGGGTTCCCACAGTTAGTAACTTATAGAACATCCTTACACCATTTTCGGTAGTTGAAGCTTTAACCATGTCTCTCGATAGTGCTTTTATAAATGGGTCAGCTAGAATATTATTTGATCTTACATAGAAAACTGTAATTATGCCTTCAGAAATGAGTTGTCTAATGTATTTATTGCGTAAGCTAATATGTCTAGGTTACCATTGTATATATTGATAAATGCCATATACATTGTAGCTTCATTGTCACAATATAAAGAGTTCGCTTGAATTGGTTGTGGCCACAACCTAATATCTAATAACAAATGTTTCTCAGCCATTCCATCACTTTACCTGCAGTTTCCAGAGCAATAAACCTCGATTCTATAGTGGAATGAGTGATGCATGTATGTTTTTGTGAAGCCTATAATATCGCTCCTCCATCTAATGTAAATACTCAATTTCAGAAGTAGATGTATTACCACCACTACACTACTAATTATCCAACTAGTAGCAGAATATCCTTCCAGTGGAAAGTTATTATAAAACAGACAGACCCAAGCTTTTATTATTTATAAGTATCCAAAAACTCTTCCTATTGCCTTCTAGTTCTAGTGGTCCATAATAGGTCTTTGGGTGTACCTAGACAATTTACACACTAAAAATGCAATATCAGGAATAGTGCAGCGTACACATACATCAGACATCTAATTGCACAGGCAAATTCTAGCTAAGCCACTGCTCTTCCTTTATTTTCAGTTACTTTTACTGAAACTTCAAGGAGGTATTAGCTTCGTTCCTTTATAATTAAGTGATTAAATTTATTAATCACCTTTTCAATATAATATGATTGTCTTAATGCAAAACCCCCACTATCTTTTGACTTTAATACCTAAGATAGTATCAACTTCTCTCAAATCTTTTATTTTAAATTGAGAATTTAAATACTTCTTAGTTTCTGAGATGGCTTGCATGTTGGTCCTAATAATTAACATGTCATCTACATGAAGACATAATAGTACCGAATCTAGAATAGACACTTATATGCGTAACTTGCAATATTGTAAGGAAAAATTTGTCCAAATTAGTTGTATGAGGGAATAAAGAAGAGTTTATAAGGCTAAGAAAGTCTTATAGTTTAAAATTGATAATCGGAGAAAAATAAACTAGCTTTGGATTAAATATTTTACTACAAATATTTATTAATCGAATATTGACATTTAGGCACTTAGGGCAATTGAGCATGGAAATTAATGAATTAATTTTAATAAATAAATAAATTATTAATATTATAATTTTTGACAGTTAAATAAAAGTATGTATTTTTTTTTAGAATAAGCTACTGATTCAGTTTAATTGTATATGCCTGTTCAGAAATTGAGATAGGCTTTGTCATTTTAATTAAAGGATACATTTATAAATTAATATAACTTTTGGTATTTAAAATAAAAAGGTGCCTTTATAAAATGATGATACTAAAAAGTGCCTTAACTGAATGATTCAACTTTTGGGTAAAAGCACATTACACATAAGCACACTCTCTGAAAAATTCATATCATCCTCTTTAATTCCCTTCTCCCCTTCATCTTCTTTAAAATTCTTTTCTAGAATCACTAAATTGCTGCTATGTAAGGTATCGTAGAGGTAAGTAATTCTTTGGTGCAACGGAGGCGAGTGACGTGGTATCACCAAAAAATTAGTAAATGACATGTATGATTTATTATATCTTTTTAGTTATTTTTTAATATTTTAACATGCGTGTCAATGGATTATTGGATTGTTGCACGGATGACGTGATACATCCGTGGTAGATTTTCTCCCTAGAGGTGTATTATCTTAACACGATAGTAAATTGGAGACAATAATTAGTGTTCAACACCTCAAAGCTCTGTTATTAATATTATTTACCTATATTATTTTTTAACACATTGCATTTCAATCACAATGGAAATACAACGCAATACACTTGTACCCAAATCATAACAGAGAAAAAAAAAAACAAGAAGAATTCTAATTATCGAAATAAAATCTAAAGATCTACGTACAGCGGTAATCGAAGAATCATAAAGAATAAGAACTGACCTGAACTGGGTACAAGGGATTGGGAAGAACTGGGAAGCTTTGAGACTGATCTCAGCCCAATGTTTAACGCCATGGCTTCGTTTTTTGCTTTTTCGCCGAGTCGTAGAAACAGCGAGGACAATGGATGCGTAATTTTTTTTTTTTTTTTTTTTTGTACGCCTGTTATGCTAAAGTGTGCGGTATGTACGTGCGAAGATTGCACACGTGTGATCACGCTTTGAGAAACTGATTGGGCTGTTGTGGTCCGCCCCAATTTCACTGCTAGCTTCTGAAATTGTTTTACGCCCATCTCCAATTTATTGTTTTAAATTTTACATCAAATTATATATATATCTCAATAATAACATTTCATTCTTTAACTAATATAATATTTACATTAAAATATTTTATTATTTCGTATTAATTTTTAAAGATGAATTAATGAATTAAATGTATTATAAAAAATTAATATATTAATTAATAAAATTTTGCATTTATTATTATAAAGTAAAAGCAAACATCACATTAAAATAATAAAAAACTACACAAAAGAAAAATACATATAAATATAAAATTAATCCCACAAATATCAATCTACACCACACATCTCCACAACCTCAATCTACATCATACACTTTTTTTTTTTTTGAAATCCTTGGAAACCCTACCGCCAAACCACCGCTTTCGGGCTTAAGTGAAACAGGTAATTTCATCGGCTGTCTCAGAACAAGAAAAGCACTCCCTGGATTCAAACCCAGAACTTTAAGGTGAGATCATGAGCCCTACACTACCAAGTCACGCCCTTTGGGGACATCTACATCATACACTCTACACAACTAGTATATACACTCAATACTACACATCTAAAAAATGTCTTCTGTGCAACGAAGTCTTTCATACATGAACAGTGAAGATATACATATTTACAATGTATATCTCGATGTTTCGCAAAACTCAATAATAGGTATCTACCAAATTACAACTAACTTTTGGTCTAGAGTTATGACTCAGTACAACAACACAAAACCAGTGAATATTGATCAGTATTAAAAAGTGTATACTTAATAAAAAGAGAAAATAATCATTTTACACTTGTTGATGGTGTTTTTTAAGCACTATGATATTTAAGCAATACAGCAGGGGTAAAAAGGGAAACTCACTTGTTGATCAAGATCATTAATGCCGACCCGACCACATGAGTTGGGGACCGAGCACTTATGATCTGTAACCCGACCACATAAGATCGGATGACCGAGCATTATCAGATCGACAGCAGCATTCTCAATTCAAAAGACCATCATGACCGACCTCATGAAGACCGACCAGATAGCGAGATATGCTCTAGAGATAAGTTATCATATTCTTATGGGGTAAGGGGATAAGTTATCTTATTCTTATGGGGTAAGGAGATAAGTTATCATATTCTAATAGGATATGGGAGGTGAATGAGTCAGTGTCCTAATAGGATATGGGAAGTGAAGGTAGTTTCAACTAGGAATCCTTATGGGAAAATGAAATTGTTTCAACTAGAAAATTCTTGTAGGAGAAGGAATATGATTTCTACATTATTATAAATAGGAGGGTAGAGTGTGCATAAAAGAGGAGAATCAATATCAAGACCATCAGACTTGTAAACACAAAACAGAGCAGAGACGCATATTTCAGTAATAAAGTATCACCCGTTCTGTGCCCGTGGACGTAGGTTGGATCTGATCCACCGAACCACGTTAAATCTCTTTGTCGATTGACGTATTTATCTGTCTTTTGCTAAATTTGCTTTTGGTTCCCCACATAACCAAACAAATTCACTATTGAGGGAAGATTGTCTCGGGAGTAATATTCTCATATTGCCCTGAGACCAAAATCAGCCGTCAACAACACTTATAATTTTATTAATCCCCTTAATTTAGCTCATTTTTTAAATAATTATTATATTTATGTTTTATTGTAATTTTTAGTTATTGTGTAGGTAAAATACTACTTCGGAAGCTTTAGGAAAAGAATATGAAATCTGAATTCCAAGACCCAGAAATCCAAAAGAGCATGACAGCTACATTCAAATCGGACTTGAAAAATATTTACTATGTTTAGTTGGCAACAAAATAAGCTTACGATGTATTTAGTCACATATGTATTATGTATATATATTGACCCATTAATATTTTATATATATAATATTATTATTTTAAAAAAAATGCCAGTGGATTGGCAATTTCATTTTGAAAATATATGCAACATGGTTTGTCATCTTGCATTTATCTTGTATGCAATTTGCATGCAACTTTTGAAAGTTGCATGCAATTAGTTGAAAGATGATGTTTTGCGTCCTCTATAAATAGAGAATGCTCAGCGCCTCTTCTCTCAGCTTTCTTTAATGTTTCTCTCTGAAATTTTGTGAAGGGATCCAACTCTTATGTGTTTTATTTTTTAAAAGTTTTCTTGTAATTTTTTTCCTTTCAATAATAAAATTATGTGTGTTTTTATTCAAATTATGAGTATATAATTTCATCATTATGGGGTAAATGGGGAAGACAAATGTTATCACCGCCTTTATGGTTGGTTTTATTTATTTTGGCATAATCAATTGCTGAAATAAATTAACTGGGTAATAATAACAATTTATATATTATAAAAAATAAGATTTCTAAATTTGAAATATTAAAAGTGGATCATCTAGCCTCAATATTTTATTTTATTGTTGTAGTCTAATTTAAAATTTTTAATCACTTCAAACAATTTAGTCTTTTTATTTTCACTCAAATTATTATTTTATTTACTAAATCTATTCCTTGTGGATCGATCCCGAACTTACTGGGTTATTTTATTATTTCGATACTCTTATACTTGAGAGTAAATAACCATTTTATGAGTGTGTCAAGTTTTTGACGCTGTTGCCGGGAAATATAATTTAGTACATATAATAATAATTTAACATCATTGTAATTTTATCTTTTCTTTTTATTATTTTATTTTATTTTTCTTTTTATGTATTTTCTACATCTCACTTTTTTAATCAATGCATTTGTATTTTTTCTTTTTTTCTGTCATTTATTTTTACTCTTTTTTTCTTTTTTCACTTGTTTATTATTATTATTTTGTCTCTTTGTAAGTATTGCATTTGTATATATAAATTATAGCATATAATCTACATTTAGGTTGCATGAGACATTGGTCTCGATCATCTAGCGGTAGATTAAATAGAGAGTCTCAATCACCTTCACCGTAAGTCAAAATGACCGATAATCAAAATGAAAAGCCATCTGCCCGAGACGAAAATCTAGTTGATCAAGTAGAACATGAGTCTCAACATGGCGATCTTAATCATCCTATGACACTCATATAATTCATGAATCCCACTAGGACATGATCATCATCTTGCATTATTTTCCTCCCAGATGCATCACGTTTCAATTTTAAACCAGATGTTATCCAATTTTTACCCACATTCTACAGTCTAGAATCAAAAATCTTTATCAGCACTTAAGGGAATTCGAAGAGGTATGTAATACTTGCACATACCAAAATTACAGCATGAATATAATTCGACTTAAGTTTTTCCCATTTTCTTTAAATGATAAAGCTAAAATTTAACTGCAGAACCTTAGGTCAGAATCCATTAGAACATCAAATGATTTGCAAGAGCAATTTCTGAAAAAAAATTCCCCATCACATGATAAATTATTTTAAGAGGAGATCACAACTTTCACACAAGTCGGGGGAAACACTTTATCAATGTTGGGAGAGATTTAAAGAGATATTGAATGTTTGTCTACATCACGGGTTTGAAACAATGAGGATGGTTTGATACTTCTATGAGGGTTTAACACCCCAAGGTAGATAAGTAGTGGAAATGATGTGTAATTGTGAGTTTAGGGACAAAAACCCTGAAGATGCACTAGATTACCTAGAACACATAGTAGAGAATGCACAAAAATTAGACACAGTTGGCATTTATGAGTCGTCTATAAAACCACAGTCATCTGATATATGTATGTTTAATCTTAGGGAAGACCATGACCTTTCTGTTAAATATGCATCTCTAGCTAAAAAACAATTGAGGCATTAGAAATAATGAAGAATAATCATGTCAGTTAGTTTAAGAAGTCACATGTCAAATTTGTAATTCAAATGAACATGTCACACAAGTTTGCCCAACCTTGCCAACCCTGCAAGAATGTCTCCATGACCAAATAAGTTCCATAAACACCTTCATGAGACCAAATACAAACTCATACCCCTAAACCTACAATTTTGGTTAGAGAAACCATCCAAACTTCAATTGGAGGAATGAAAACCAAGCAAAACCATCGCAACAACCTCCCAAGGTACACCAAAATTTCCTAAATTCTCATAATTATGCATTATATATCCCACCACCTAGGAAAACCCTTGATGATACCTTGCAAAACCATCGCAACAACCTTCCAAGCTACACCAAAATTTCCTAAATTCTCATAATTTGCATTATATATCCCACCACCTAGGAAAACCCTTGATGATACCTTGCATGCATTCATTGATAAACAGGAAGCCATCAATAACCAACATATGCAAACATTGATTGATCTGAAAGATACTTTATCCAAAGTCACATTTGCATTGACCATTAATGAGAAATGAAAGTTTCCAACACAACCACAACCAAACCTCAAGAGTCATCAAAACCCTCACGATGGTAGTTCTGGTAGTCAACATATAGACCAAGTTAAATCTGTTATTATTTTTCACCGTGGTAAGGTTATTCATAGATTTGTTTTTGAACCTCGTGAAGTTGAAGATAAATCAGATTCATAGGGTATAGAGGGGGTCGATGAACCATTATCTATTGTTGATAATAATAGTTTTTCTCATGCACCTTCATTTCCTCAAGCATTAAAAATAAAGAAATTGAATCATTCCTAAAAAATATATGAAATATTCAAACAATTGAAGATCAATATTCATTTGTAGATACCATCAAACAGATATCATCTTATGCCAAATTTCTGAAAGACTTGTGCACCGTTAAAAGAAAACATCATGTAAGAAATAAAGCTTTTCTAGCTGAACAAGTAAGTTCCATTCTC
Source organism: Zanthoxylum bungeanum (assembly GCA_019454045.1). Taxonomy (NCBI): domain Eukaryota; kingdom Viridiplantae; phylum Streptophyta; class Magnoliopsida; order Sapindales; family Rutaceae; genus Zanthoxylum; species Zanthoxylum bungeanum. The sequence goes on from SKCR01028877.1 coordinate 278,847, forward strand.
TCAATCGATAATTCATTAAAATATAAAGATCATGGTTGTCCAACTATTTCATGTATTATTGGAAATCACAAAATTGAACATGCATTGCTTGATCTTGGTGTTAGTGTCAATTTGCTTCCATTTTCGGTTTACCAACAACTAAATATTGCGAGTTAAAACCAATTTAACTACTCTTTTACTTGTTGATAGATCAATTAAGGTACCAAAAGGAATTTTGGAAAACATATTATTATAAATCGATAAATTTATATATCATGTGGATTTATTATTTTAGAAACACAACTTGTACCAGATAGTTACATGTAAATTCATGTAATACTTGGTCTTCTATTTTTAGCAACGGCTAATGCTTTAATTAATTGCAGGAATGGAATCATGAATTTGTCATTTGGTAATATATCATTGGAGCTTAATGTTTTTGACATGTGCAAGCAACCATACGATGAGGACTGTGAAAATGGGAAGATGGAACTAATTGAACCAAAGTGCATATTCAGGGGAGTGAATCTGAACCCATTGAAATCTGTACAGCTAATTTTCTTGAATCAAGTATGCAATTAGATTCATATTTTTCTATTAATTTTTCTTTACTTGATTCTACACAAGTACTAGAAGACGATGGAGAGAATTGAATTTCGAGGAACTATGAACACCGGAAGAAGAAAACATGAGAAAACACCCAAATTGGAATTAAGGACTTTGCTAGAAGAATTGAAGTATGCATTTCTTGGAGATGAACAAACTTATCATATGGTAATTTCTTTTTCCCTCACAAGCAACAATAAGGTAAGTTGTTAAGTTTGATGTAAAGAACATAAACAGAGAATTAGATGACTTTAAAAGATATAAAAGGCATTAATCCTTTAAATTGAACACGCATAATACATTTCAAAGATAATGTTAGGACACGTCCACCACCCAAAAAAATGTTAAACATTTACAAGAAAGAAGTGGTTAAAATAAGAGTTCTTAAATTTCTTGATTCATCTATCTTTTACATACCTAATTTGGAGAAAAATTTCTATGCTAAGAAACATAGAGCTAAACAATTAGGTATTTGTTATAAATGCGCACGTTGGACGTGCAATACTCATTGTCGTTCTTTAGGAATGATGTCTAATAATCACGAAAATAAATCAATCTATCAGAGATGGCTTGAGTAAAAAGTCATTAGATAATATATCATTGACTCTTGAGACGTATCCTAGTTGATTTGATAGATTGATTCGCAACTTATATACATAATTTCAAAAAGAAAGACAACAATATAGTTTCAGAAATCTAACTTTAAAAGACCATGTTTGCCAATTTATAAGAAAGTTGGATAGGAAGCATATCTTCAACCCATAGAGGGCGTTCAAGTCGTTACTGTACGTAAAATCAGAGGAATATGTGAGCCACAATCACAACTACCAGTACATATTGTTTCAATTTATTATTTTGATTTCCTTTACTTTAAATTACTGTTTTGATTTACTTTAATTTACTGTTTTGATTTCCTTTACTGTAATTTTACTGACAGTATTTAAACTTTTTGACTTTCACAATCTATTTTATTGTTTATCTTTCAATTGTCATTTTGCAGTTACTAGTGCTTTTATTACTCACCATTTTTCAGGATCCATGAATACATCCCTCTTCGACATATCCAGATAAGAGAGAAAATAAAAATGAAGAAAATTTCAAGACGACGAGTCACTCATATCTGTGTATTTTGTGGAACTGTCTCTGGAACTAAACCGAAATTTGTTGAGGCTACAAAAGAATTGGGTAGAGTTATGACGGAAAGAAACATGCACTTAGTATATGGCAGTGGCAATCTTGGATTGATGGGATGTATTTCAAAGGTCGTGCAAGAAGGTGACAGTCAGTTTTGTGGATCATTCCAAAACCTTTGGCAAACGAAAACCTCATCGGAAAATCAAATGAAGAAGAATACATCGTCTCAGACTTACTGAAATAATTAATCATGTTGACGCTTTTATTGCCTTACCAGATAAGCTAGGCACATTGGAGGAAATATACAGAGTTACGTTATGAGCGAACTTGACATTCACCGAAAATCCATTGGACTACTTAATGTTGATCATTTTTTTATTTTTCTTTTAGTATTTCTTGAGGATGTCAAAAGACTCGGGTTCATTTCGAAACCGCTAAAAGATATTGTCATAACTGCAATAAAAATTGATGAATTAATTGACCAACTCTTAGCTTATAAACCAATAACCGACCTCATTCTTTCCAAGTTGAACTGATATGATAACGATCGTGGCAAAAAGCGTAGAGTGAACTTGAATCTTAATCTGTAATTTTTTTTAAATAGTCGTAGATTCAATTGTCAATTCCACATTAACCAGATGATGTCTTCTAAACTCAACTTCTTCTTATTCAGATATTGAGGAAAATATCTCAATTTGGTTGGGGCAGTGGATTGTTGACTAGATAGTTTTCGTTTTTGTGTTTTATAGTTGTGTTTTTTTTTTCATATATATATATATATTTGTGTTTTATTTTATGTAAAAAAAAAAATTGTGTTGTTTTTACTTTGTTGTTATTTTGTGTGAAAAAATTTTATGTTGATTTTTTTGTGTTTTTTTCAAAAAAAAAAAACTATACACACCAACAACAAAGTTTTGACTAACCAAGTGGAATTGTTGTTCAGAGATGGCAGTGTAAGGAGCTTTTCCTCCTGAGACGCATCTCAATGTTTCGTAACAAGTTATTTTTATTCATTTCTTTTGAATCATTTAAATTTTGTGAATTCTCCATAATATTGATTAAAATTGATATTCATATGCTCATTTGACGGGGTATTATCAACATACACGGTAACATATGATCGTGGGATGTTAGTGAAAATTTTGTAATATTCAGTTCTCTAATTTGTTGAGGTAGCACCTAAACGCAGTGAAATCTATATTTTTATTAAAAAAAACTAAGAACTAACCAAAATTTTACTTAGTAACCGGACATCTTGCCTCGGTAAAATAGTAATTGTTCGCGTAAAATGGTAAAGCTTGAGTTAGTTTAAAAAAAAGATAATAATAATAATCAAGCTTTACTTAGTAACCAGACATCTTGTCTCAGTAAGCAGTGATTGTTCGCGTAAAACGGTAGACCTTGAGTTTGTAAAAAAAAAAGTGTTTGAATAAGTTCGATTGCGTAGCCTCTATAACACGAGCAATTAAGTCTGTATGGGTGTTTTAACACTTAGTGTCCTAAGGTCAACTGGTTTGGGAGTTACTGGCCCAAAGCTCGTTACATGGGTTAAAGAGAAAAGTTAAGGAAATCAGACACTTCTTCTTTTTAACATCTGAGATATGAGTAATTAAGTTCGTAAGAGTGTCTTAACACCTAGTGCCATAAAGCCAATTGTTTTGGGAGACAGTGGCCCAAAGGTCGTTACAATTATTGAAGATGTATTATTATTTAAAAAAATATTTTTGTATTTATAAATAAACTTCAATTGCCAAAAAGGTGTGAACTCTAATATAATTTTAGGACAAAAATATTATTCTCTTTTCAATAAGACGTGTGAATATTGTGGGCACAATAAATTGATTAATACATTATTTTAATGTGTGTATGGAAGGAGGGTAAGAAGTACATGAAATTTTACTTATTTAATTATTTAGAAAGATAGAAAACAATTAAAAACTTGGATAAAAAATTTTCTCTCAAGTTTTCACTTAAATTACTATGGACTAGTAATAAGTTGGTTGATGGTGTGCTGAACATTAAAAATTGTACACTTAATAAAAGAGAAACTAATCATTTTACACTTAAAATTTCATTAATCCCATTAATTTACGCATTTGTTAAATAATAATTATATTTATGTTTTATTATGATTTTTATTTATTGTGTAGGTAAAATACCGCTTCAGAAGTTTCAGGAAAATGGATATGAAATCTGAATTCCAAAACCTAAAACCCAAAAGAGCATGACAACTAGATTTAAATCGGACTTGTAAAATATCACTGTGTTTATTTTGGCAACAAAATGAGCTTACGATGTATTTAACCACACATGTATTATATATATTGGGGTCTCATTAATATTATATATATATATATATATATATATAATATATATAATATTATTAAAAAAGAAATGAAAAAGAAAATGTCAATCTACCGTTCAATGGATTAGTAATTTCATTTTGAAAATATATGCAATGTTGCATTTATCTTGTATGCAATTTTCATGTAACTTTTGAAAGTTGCATGTAAATTAGTTGAAAGAGGATGTTATGCGTCCTTTATAAATAGATGATGCTCAAAACCTCTTTCTCTCAGTTTCTTTCACGTTTCTCTCTGAAAATATTGTGAAGGAATCCAACTCTTATGTGTTTTATTTTTTAAAGCTTTCTTATAATTTTTTTTATTTAAGTAATAAAATTATGTGTGTTTTTATTCAAATTATGAGTAACTAGTTTCATCATGCTGTGGTAAGGGTGAAACTTTTAATATGAAAATATAAATTAATCTTATTTATATTATAATATATAAATTATAATCTACTGATTAATACTTAATTTAAATCTGGATTAATTATTGACTAACTTTATTACCGCCTATATGACTGGTTTTATTTATTTGGCATAATTTAGTACCTAATTGGACTTGTTATAGACAAATATTATCATCGCCTTTATGGATGATTTTATTTATCTTGACATAATTAATTCCTGAAATAAATTAACTGGATAATAATGACAATTTATATATTATAAAAAGTAAGATTTCTAAATTTGAAATATTAAAAGTGGATCTTATAGCCCCTGTATTTTACTTTATTATTGTAATCTAATTTAAAATTTTCAATCACTTCAAACAATTTAGTCTTTTTATTTTCACTCAAATTATTATTTTATTTTACTAAATTTATTCCTTGTGGATCGACCCCGACTTACCAAGTTATTTTATTACTTCGACACTCTTATACTTGTGGATAAAGAACCGCTTTGTGAGTGTGTCAAATATTCAATAACGCAATGAAAGATCTTTACAGTTTCTCTGGAGGACTATACAAGCTGCAGTAAAAAAGTTAAAAGGATGCGTTAATCAAATAGAATTGTTGAATCAAAGTGGTGCATCTGGAAAATATATTTTATGTATTTAAATATTTAAAATATTAAAATATTATGTCTTATATTTTATTATAATCATACATTTGTTTTATTTTACAGTTAGAACGAGCCTATATATTATTAGCCGAGATCCGAAGTACAGTAAAGGATTTTAATTCCATCATTACGAAGGATAAATGTTCAAAACGTTGATGTAACTTCAGATTCACCAGTGTCAACAAGTCTAGAACAAGCCTCATTCTAAATTAGTCAAAATGATGAAAATATTGGCGGAAGTTCTTCTAAATGATGCATGGGGTGAAGAAAGCAAAAATGAAACAGAAAAATGAAGAAAATAATTCGAAAATAGTTGACTGTATCAAAGAAAGCAATCAACAAATTATTGAATACTTAAGAAAAAGCAATGATGTCCGACAAAAAAGTTATGATATTCAAATGAAAAAAATTGAGTTGCAAAATTATCGTCAGGATAATAAAATCTTACTAAAAGATTTGGATGTCATAATTGATCCAAGCTTACTCGAGTTTTTACGAAATGAATAATCTAAAATTATGGAAAAAAAAGCTCAACAACAAGGTCAAGGAATTCAAGCACCTCTCATTTGTTTGGCCAATAATTCGGAGATATTGGAGGATCCGAAAATGATCTCCTAGACTACTAAAAATTTATATCGTATTAAGTGTTGTTTGTTGTATTTACTTTAACTTTCAATATTCCCAAATTAATAAATTAAGTTAAAAATAAATATTTATTTTCATTATTTTTATTAATTATTTATAACATGTGGGATACAAATTATTAAAATAAAATATGGGATACAAATAGTAAAAATATAATTTATTGGGTCAAAATATAATTATATATAAACCCAGCCACGGTTCCGATTCGGAATCGAAACTGAACTGGTAGGAACCAAAGTATCGGTACACGGAGAAGATAAGTTAAGTCTCGATCTTCCGATATTTTCAAAATTCATTTTCATTTAGTCGATACTGAAAATGAAGATCCAAGAGGAATATGCAAATATTGTGGTGTATCTTACAAATTTACTGATGGCTATTGGCTATGGCAATATGAACAAGCACTTGGATAGACATCATGCCGTTAAAATTGGACTTGATACAACACAAACTCAAATGGGCAGATACGCTTCATCTAGTAGAGATACAAGTTCTTTAGATTTATTTAAATATTCTGATGCTAAAAACAGAGAAGAATTTGTAAATTTACTTACATGAGACATCTTTCTTTAAGTTTTGGTGAAAAAATTGATTTTACTAATTATATTCAAAATACTTTAAATTATGTTGCCTGTAAAATGCCTATAAATACAATAAAACGACAAAAATTTAAATTATACAAGGTAAAATTTAATTTAAATTAAATATTTAAAGATATTAAATGTTATTTTTCTATTTGTTCAGATATTTGGAGTGGTCATTGACAAACACACTCATACATGGGTGTGACTTGTCATTGGATTGATGCATCAAGGAACATGCAAAAACGACTTATTGCATTTAGAGTTTTTGATGAACGTTATACTGCACAAAATATTTATAGAATGATTAAAATAATTTTTGATTAATACGATTTATTAGGTAAAATTTTAACAATTGGTTTTGACAGTGCATC